>JAMKCH010016209.1:0-39447 GCA_023653785.1 Ophioderma brevispina
GTCGCCATAAGGTAAGATGAATTAATGCTAAATTGATTATCGAAATGACAAAGTGTTTTCTTTATTTATAGACTTCCATGCTTAAAATCTTTAATTTAGCGTAATAGTTAATTACAATTTTGCAAAAACGATGGTAAAATAGGAGACTATCAATAGTCCCGAAAATGAACATAACACGCCTCTTAAAATTGTCCAAATTGACGGCGGAGCTAAGTTTGTTCCCATTAGTGGGATATTTTACATTAACACAATTAAATCTCTTATTATTAAGGTATATATGATCATGATCGTACATAAATGTTAAGCCAAGGTTAAGGTTAGGCAACGAGAGATTCATATACCGAGTGTGCTAAAAAAAATGAGAGCCTCTGATTTTTCAATGACGTAAACATTTCATGAAAAAAATATACCCATCTGAAAGGATTAATTGAAAATGATTGATTTATATTGGAGCAAAGTAGTAAAGTCGGTCTATATGTTTTATGAATTATAAACAAAATCAAAATCACCCTTTTGTTTCACTTTGAAGTACATCTGACCCAAATACAAGAAGGAAATCGAGTCCCTGTTGAATCTTTTAGAAATATACCAGAAATATGGATGCTCTTGAAAAATAGCCTTGCTTTGCCCGATTGTCTCAGTCGGACCAGTCAAGGTAGGGCCTACAGTATACGCAATTATTGTGCAGTATTCCAGTTTCATAAATTGACCTAATCCATATGTACATTTTAATAATTGACTAAATCCATATGTGGGAAGAACTCTTCAAAATAGTAAGAATATTAAGTATATTGTTGTGTAATCCAAACAATAAAGGTTTCAGTTGATCGATCAAGTCGCAATGAAGATGTAAAAGCATAAAGTATAATGCTGATTACCTCACTATACTGATATTTACGATTCACACGAAATTTATTTCAGGCATCTAAGTGGAAATGCATTAGAACAGAATAATGCAGAAAATACTTGGATTTTAGGTGCTAAAAATTTAACAATAAAAGAGGAAATGGGGGTCTTAAAACAATTGACCAAATATGGAACTGAGTTGGAACCTTAATTGTTCGGGAAGGTTGAAGAAAAAAGGGGGTTTCTCTCTATATAACCCACCAGTGGCATAACGACCGGGGGGGGAAGTTGCCCTCGGTCGTTTCAAAGCGGGACGAGTGGACCCCCAAAATATGCATTGTTCACACCCTTTAGGAATAGTTCGGCCAGTTTCAGCATCAATGTAGGCATAATTAATCTGGATCGACGCATTGGACTGGTGAGGTTTGAAACTTTCAGGTCCCTGCAAAATAATAATAATAACAAATAAAAAACAAATCACTTTTTGGTAATGGTCTAAGTGTAACATATAATGAATCATGGTGGCATATTTAAAAGAAATTAATATCACTCCAGGACCTCCTGTCACCTCTTATGCCGGCTTGCCCCGATAATGTATTTCTTCCGGAAATAGTCTGATTTATGATCCTAATAAGGGTGGATTTGGAACCCCTTTTTTGCACCGAAGAACATGAACAGAGCGATGGTCTCTTCCTACATCACAACATTTAAGCAATGCATGCAATGTTTGGTTCGCATCAACATTCACCTCGGATATAAAGTCTATAAAGGTATGAGTAGAAGTGTGAATCTTGAAAAATATTGCATGGTTACAGAAGAGTAATTTGCACTCAATTCATACAACAGAACAGTTTCCGATGTCGCATTTAATGGACCATGTTGCCATGCTTGCTGAAATGTCTGCTTGCTCTGATCAACTTACTAAGACAGTGGGTTTAAAAGTTCGCATTCCTTGTTGGTATTTTGTTTTATCCACGTGCTTTTAGGCCTATATTAATTTATGGAATTTGTCTTGTTCAAAAGGTTCTGGTTGTAAACTTCGATATGGGTTTAATTGGCATACTAGTTGTTATGCTGTTAATTAGAGTGACAAGAACAGATATTACAACTCGAAATATTGAACTTTTGCAGTAGCCGCCCGAAATTCAAACAAAAGGTCATGGGTGTAAAGTTACGAATTTTTGATCTTAAGATAGGTCTAATTCAAGTTGTGTGACAAGTTGCATGTAAACACGTACTTTCCGTATTAACAATAAAGGAACCAAAGGAATGGTTGTATTTTAAATAATTTAGATTATAAATTGTAACTCTCTAGTATGATGAGTACGGTATGCATGTTTGTCACTTCCCAATTGTTTTTTTTCTTAGGACCAGGCTAGGATCTAAATATGTAAATGAAAAAGACGTTAGTTTCGTCTAAATGGACAAGATTCAGACTGGATGCAGGGTCCGTTTTCGGTACCGTCGCCCACTCTAAAAAAACACATAAAACAACTGTATCGAATCAAATAAGCGATTATAACTTTTACCCTCTTTGATGCGGCACCAAACTTCAAAAGAACAGGGAACGTAGATCCTATGAAAGGTTTAATGAAGAGTTATAACACTCCCTTTAGACAAACAGGGTTTTGGTTCTGGTCCTATTAGCTTTAATACCCATTCAAATTGATTAAAAATTATATATTTACAATTTATAATTGATTACAATAATAATTCATATTCTAAATTCTATTACCCTAAAAAATAAAAAAAATAAAAAAAATAAAAAACTTAAACACAAACACAAACTTATATTAGGTTCTTTTTGGTCAGATTTTTGTTGCTCGGCTAGACCCAAGGCATAGGATATAAATGAAATAAGGAAGGCATCGCCATATCATTCAAATCGGCCTTTGATGGTATTATACTTATATATATATTCCACAAATGTACAATAACAAACAAAAAATAAAAAAATCAAGAAGAAACATAAAAAAACAAGCGAAAAACAACAAAATGAAAAAGAAAAGATGATGTGTGCATATCTTTTAAAATATTCAATTCTGACTTTTGAAACCTAAGTTTCGCTTTTCTATTCTTTTTTTTTGGGGGGGTGTATTTGTCACGGGAAAAATTAAAAACCGATTGTGGACAGAACAGAGTGACGAAAATGAAATGAAAGAGAGGGGGATTTCGGGGTATTCACAATTTGCTCTTAACAAACATTACAATATATTTTTATAGTTTCTTCCTTCTTCAAGGCCCAAAAAAAAACCCTTAATTTCTTCCGATTGTTGAGGTTGAAACAATGGAACCCTAAGTTCTGTTTAAATTTTTGTTTCAGAGTGATGGAACTTCAATGGCGGAAAAAATATAAAAATGTGGTCTTCTCTATAGTACCGACCGAACGGAAAATTACGACAAACACTACAATTTACTGTAAATAAATATATTGGGCCATTAAAACACTGGGTTGTCTGTAAAATGACAAAAAAAATCCACGTCGGAGTCACAAGGTATTATGATGGTACAATCTTTTGTTTGTGTGTTGTTTTTATAGTTGCTATGGTATTAATATCGTCTTTCATTATTCTTTTCATGCATGGAATATCTAGACAACAAAGGCAAAAAAATACAAACAAAAAAAAATACCAGTCGGATCCCGAAGGCTACTCTCAATAACAACATTTCCCGCCTAGCACACATTCCACAGAGGTTTTGGTTTTATACAGGCTTTATACTGTTGTACTGTAAACACACACGCACACACAAGGGGCCGAGCACACAATTACTATTGCACGATTCAATAACATAACACAACAGCAACAACATCCGCTTCATGGGCAGTACATGACAATCAATAACAAAGCCAATGAAGCACAAAAATTGTGACCAAAATTCAACAACGCCACATCACTCTTTGCTATATCCCGTGCATTAAAATTAGTAACAGTCAGTACAATGCAATGACTTAATTTTTCAAGCGATATATATACGGGTGACATGACGGGGATGAAGTGTTTATCGGGGGGGATGAATCGTCACGGGGATGAAATTGTATCGGGGGATTGAAATCGTTCGCCGGGGATGAAGGGGATGTTTATGATGTTAAATATGACATGTCTCGGGGATAAATTGTACGGGGAGAAGGTCTGGTTTCCCTCTGGCCTGCCCTACCCACGTCAACACAGCCTGTACTGTGAAAACTTTGTGTAAATTTGCGATTTACCAGCTGGTGTGCAGATCTGATAGAAGGAAACCAGCCACACCACTCCTTAAGAGCTCCCATTGGCTACCCATTAGTGAGCGCGTTGTCTTAACTTATGCTTGACTTACAAGGGCGATTCCGGACAAATTGCCATCGTACTTTCCCGAATACCTCTCTTTGTAGATTCCTGGCAGGCCAGGATAGCGTTCTGCAGATGACAAAGAACTCCTCAAGTTTCCCCGCACAAAAAAGGTCAGTGGTGACAGGGCTGTCAGCAATGCGGCCCATACCTATGGAACTCTGTGCCCATCTCTGTCGCCATCAAGTCCACTTGTTACTGTAAGCACCCCAAAGCTCTAAAATTTCATCTATTTCTAAGAGTTGACTGTGTGCTTAAATGTGTTTTTTGTTATTGCCTAACGTGATATTAATTATGCACTGTTTTTAGTTTGATGTTAAGAACTACTATTCGTTAGTAATACAACAGGTATGTAAAAGATGAACCATTTTTTTAGGCTCCTCAATAGTAATAATCTCGTTTTTGTAAAGCGCTGTGACTTCGTGTTGAGAAGGCGCTATATCAATTGCCGTTGTATTGTATTGTATTGTGTGGGCCTGATTGATTGATTGACCTCTCGCGCCTTTAAATTATTAAACTTATATAAAATTATTTGAAGAAAAAATAAACTGGTTGAAAATATGTTGCCTATTGTGTTGATCGACTAATTTGTTATCCAGTGTCGTAAAAAAAAACGCATCTGCCACTCTTTTCCAAAAAATGGGAAAAAATTCCAAAAAAATAGACTGTGTTGAGAAGTCAGCTCTAATTCTAGAACCTCACGCTGATTGCATGTCAAAGGTCAACAAAACATACACACGCTGCCACTTCCGTAGCACAGCGCTGGAAGTTATGTTTTTTTGTTGGACAATCTTAGGAACTTTTCAAGCATGTCACAAATACACTAAACAATGGAATTCTTCATTCGTCATTAGGTGTTTTATTATGCATACGTAACATGCATCTTTAAAAAAGGTGGTTTTATTACTGAGGGTAAGTATAGATAGAATCCTAACTCTATCCATAATATTGTTTCATCTGCCAATAAATCCTTTGGGTTAATCAGGACCGTAGATGTTGTATTCTTGTTCAAAACCTATTAAGCACAAACATATTTTCTTTGGTGAGACCGTTACTTGAATATTTCTAACTCAGTCTGGGACCCCCATCACAAGATCTCATAAACAAAAATTGTGAACTGAATCCAAAAAAGAGGCCGCCAGTTTGTCACAAACACTATGGACACACCATCTAGCATCACTAATCGGATCAAAGATTTTTTAACCTGGGACACCTTAAAGAACTAGACGAACCGCAAATAGACTCTGTATTCTGCATAAAGCTAGACACGGCCTACTGGCTTGACGATTGACGCCCTGCTTCAGCCTGCCAGCGTCCACTCACGGGCACAAACCATCATCAAGCATTACAAAGTAATCGCCTCTGCAGCCAAAAATGTAAAATTCAGACCTCGCCTAAACTGTCAATAGACGGGAACAATCTACCGAACTCTATTATTCAAATTCAAGATCCTTAACATCTCAAGGACTGCGTCATCAAGAATCTTCAGCAAGTCTAATTTAATTTTCTATGCGCACACCACTAAACCTGTACGCGTGGCTCCAGTTGGGAGTGTTGTACAGTAAAACCTACAGATACAGATTAAGCTTCAGTACGCCGAGTGATATAGTAAAAGGAACTTCTCATGTTCTACCGTGATGAACGTTTTTAATTGGGCGCACGCGCATAACAAAACGTTCATCCGATTTAAAGAATGGTCTGTTTGCTCGTATATTAGGGTTGAATTGAGAACTTAGCCTGATATAAAAATCAGTCGGACTGGGCTTACGGGTCTATTCGCTCGTGGCGAGGAAAGAAACGGGACGCTCAGACGAAATTCTCGACTATTTATACAAATGCTGCAATACTTGTACCAAACTGTGCGTCTTCTTTTGGATTCCTCTCACCCTTGGGTCTAAGTAAAACCGGCACTGGAAGTTAATATATTTAACAAATTTTGAAACACAAACCCCCGAGTCGAATGATCAAACGTGTTGTTGCAATTCTCCAGTGTTACTAACAAAAATTCAGTTTAGGCGTGGGCACGCGCGCGCAGTGCCAGTAGCATTCTTCTTGACTCAATTTTTAAGTTAATCAAAACATTTTTCTTTCTAAAAATCTTATAGTAGATTTTGTATTTGCTTTAAAATGAGGGGTCAATTTACATTTCTAGGATAAAAATTGCCAGAGCTACGATCGAAAAATGAGTCGCAATCACAAACCACTTAAAATTTTGTACTCATTTTATAACTAGTGTCTGTGACCTTTGCCACTTTTGGTGCAGAATTCGGCGTACTTAACAGTTAAGAGAATCACACAGAGCAGGTTTTCATTCCATATTTCTGAAAACCGTACACTTTATGAAAAAACGCTACACAGATACCTACTAAAGTCACACCAGAGATTTCAAAAATAAGGTCAACCCCTAAGACCTAAGTTCATCTTCGCGTCAGGCAAATTAAAGTAATTCTCAATAGGACTCTGTAAAAAGTGAAAGAATGGTGGTCACAAAGTATCATAATAAAGTGACAAAAACGCTGCCCTCTATAGGTTGCGTCAGTGAATAATGCTAGCAGTGGTGGGGAAAATGATTAGCCCAATCATTGGTTTCTATTGTGTCAAAAAAACACAGCTACGAAGAGTCCTGCGAAACTCGCTTTGACGCACACTTTTGGTGGTCAAAAGCAGCCCAATTGGGGGTGTTGGTTGTAATAGCGAATAGCAACCTCAACAGCTGCGGGACAGGTTGTGATCTTGACTGAGTCTCTCATCGTTTGAATATAACGCACGAACGGTACGTGTGCTTGTGAGCAGCGCGATGGATTGTGTTGCAAGGAGGCTGCACTAATGTGAAGTCAGGCTATTCAACGATAAACAAAATTCCGGCCGTGGTTGAATAGGCTGTTGATTATTAATGCTCAAATTCAAGCATTACACTACCACTGCAATCAGAAATTAAATCTAAGGACTTTTTAACCCAGTGGAGAGGCCATTGACCCCAAAGGGAAATTTTGAAGGTTAATGTCTCAAAATGTTGGGTATCACAATTATAAATGCACCTCCTTTCGTTACATTTTAGAAAGTTCTCACGGAATGGCATAGCGTTACGAAAGTGCGGGACAAGCTAGTCTTAGTACACGGGTCATACTGAAATTTCGGCATGTCAGACGAGTCTTTATCAATCTTTTGCATTTCACATTACCGAATCAACACCCGCAGTTCTAGTTTAAACAAATACGTCAAATCGTGTTGTTGTTGTTTTGTGTTTTTTGTAGCAACGAATCCCGACCATGAATATCTCAAAAATCCGCAAATATTTATTTTTAATCGAAGAAGAAAGACGAACCGAATTGCAGGAGATAATAACAAGTACAAGTAGGTGCATGAAAAATACTGCGGCAATTAGAGTTATTTTTCTTAGGTGTAATTGATTCCGACCCCCACTGCGTCGGGAAGTCAAATTACACTAAGGAAAAATAAACCTACATGAATGGAACTTCAGGACGCAGCACGGTCGAAAAGTACATGAGTTATAACTTATACAGTGCTTGATTGTACGGCTTTTCAATGCATTTTGGCCTTTACGTCGTGACGACCCCATGTCAAAAAACGACGTAAAGGTTCCCTGTACTAGATAAGTATTAAAGCGAATTTCAGAGATGGCCATGTCATGATCACAAATTTCACGGTGTCGGTGACAAATTTTGTAACTTAATGCTTTTTTTACTGTTTTTTCAAAACGAAGTGTTTCGGTAGCCGTATACGGTAAATTAGCCCGGGAGTGTTTCGGTAGCCGTACGCACCATCCATAAGGACCTTGTACTAATACAACAATATTTCAAGAGGGCGCAAGCCGGGGAACGAGGTTGTCAAGGTTGTTTTTGTGTTGGTCTTGGGCAATTCGACTTCAAAATATGCAAGTTTTTCCTCTTACGAAAACCAATGTGCATATTCGAATGAAATTGTTTGAAAGAATTTTACCTACTCTTTCGTTTCAAAGAATTTGACTTGCACTGTATTTGTAGAATAACAAAGTATTGCTTTGAACATGCTTTGAAGTACATGATATCGCTGAAACCACGACTGTGCGGTGTTGTTACTGCTATGCTTTCTAATTTGCATATCAATCAGAGTGTCAATGGAGTGAATCGATGGCAGCTTGATGCGTGCATGGTAACCGACCATTAGACGTTATTTTATCTGAAAAATACTGTTAATGAATATAATTAACCCTGATTTTTGAAGCAGTTTGTATTTGAGAAACATCTCGGTAAATGTCGGATTATTCCTGCGTGTAAAAACCACAAATTGGGCGGGCTTCGAAGAAGAAGTATGTCTTTAGAGCTGAACAAAAAACACTACAGAATATAGTTAGAGTGGATTTAACACAGGTGATGTGTAGGTGTTTCTACGTCAGGCAGTGTTCGATTTAGAGGGGTTTTACATGCACAGTTGCATGTAACATTTGCTCTGTGCATGTAAAATTCAGCCTGTGCATGCAGATTTTAGTGTTATACAGCCCATTTTCTGAGAAAATCCCAAGTTGTGCATGTAACTTTTCTTTTCTAAATCGAACACTGACGTCAGGTCAACTTACTGCATAACCAAAGAATATTATCTAAAAATTTCCCAGTAGTCCTTTTCTTTTAAAGCTATTTGAGCCAAAATGTAATTTTATATCGTCATTCTTATTTTTGCTATATTGCTATATTTGATATATGAATATGGTCGGGTGGGGTCAATATAAGAACGGTATTTGAACAATGTTGTAATATAAGATTTTTAAAACTTCATTTTATGGCTTAAAAACATTGGTATGAAACTGTTTGAAAACGCGTGTTTGAGTAATTTACATTTGTGAACTGAAAATCCTGGAAGGAAAACAAAGTCTGCACTTGTGAAAATTCAAGCGTCTAATCTTTTCCCGTTCTGCAAAAAAACAGCGGTCGTCGGAGGACAAAAGAATTTTTTTTTATTTACGATACTTTTATGTTTATTTACATATGGGTTAATTTCATTAATTTTTCATTCTCACTTCCTTAATTTATTTATGTATCTCATTTTATTTCGAGTTCTTTCGTATATGGTGTTTGTTTTGCTGGGTGATTTGAGTAATTTGAGTTAGATTCGGCTCCCATGTTTTGATTAATATTTTGCCCTTATAGACAATTTATACATACATAATTCTGGCTTAAGAGAGCTAGAAAAGATGTTATGGAAAGTGATCGTGTTTATGCGCTTTGTAACCTTCAGATAAAGTGTTTAACAAAAGCACCGTATTGTTTTTGTAATTGGCATTTCTTTAATAAAGGAATAAATCATTGCTCAAAAAGAGGTCCAGGAATACATATTATGGTTTCTTGTTTGAGAATGTTTTTAACTAGAATACAACAAACAAGTCACAACTTTGTAACAATGAAATATATCAAAACAATCAATTAAAATAATTAAAAAACCTAAAACATTTAAAAAAAAAATAGTCTCGCCAAACAGTAATTTTTATAATACCTTCACTGGAGGGGAGTTGCAATTGGGCCAGAGATTTCCCTGATAAAGCATCTATTGTGTTATTTTGGTACCCATGGATAACTGGGATCCGCCGATAGGGATCGGAAGTCCCGCGGGAAGTCCGCATACTCCGTGTGCTCCAAATTCCCAAAATAAGCCCCATTCATAATTTCACATTTTAATAATTGATCACACCTTATATTAATTCACTGCGTTATAATATCACGGATTTTGCTTTCTTGGCGGGGCGTTTGCTTGGCCGTTCCATAACTTCTCACTGTCGTAACGTGAAATCTAGGCATTGATCGGCGTTCGTCACGCATGATGTGTCCGGCTATATAACCGATCCACTGTGTACACGCTCCGTAGCCGTAAATACGTCTACCCTACCACAAAGCCCGTTTTGGTTATATAGCCGTATACGGCTACTGAACCCCGGGGTTAGGTAGACGTATACGGTCCGGCAACCTCCCTTTTTCAAAAACAAGTGCAGACAACTACGTTCAGAGTTCCTCAAAGAGGGCTCATTCACCAGGATTCCCATAGGTTTCTATGCAATTTGATGAACATGTTTTATTGCATTTCATCACTATTTCTTCCATCTGAATATATTAATCACCCTTTCAATATGAATTTACAAATTACCAGTCTGGACCAAGCGCTCAAACGGCCGGGCGATGTCGCCGAATCTGACAATGTCACTCAATTGGGCGATTATTTCCATCGCCAAATACGGCGAGTTTTGCCTATTTTTTAGATAATTCAGTGAGATCGTCGCAAGCAAAATGATTCTTCACAAAAAATTTTTGCCAATTAACTTTAGATACAAATATCTAAACACCTAACAAGGCTCTAGACCACAAATACCACACAAGGTAATAATGTGGTAATTCATATATTGTGGTATATTAAGTTAACGAACCTACAGATTTTGTGGTAGTTTTGTGGTATGTGATCTTATCATTGTCATATAAAGTGTGGTACAACCACGTACATCCCGCACCGGACCCGCGCCCATTTAAGCCTATAACCCCAAGGTTCCCCTGGTCCCGCATTTCTCTTGGGAGCCCTGTACATTGTGGCCTATGGTGCAAGCTTGGTTTGTTGTTTTTACTACTGTGGTATATTGTAGCATATGATGAGTTTACTCCAATTTGGTATAGTTATGATTTAATCTAACTACTATTACTAGGCAAAAAGACTAAAAAAAAAACCAGACCCAACTGACAAGCATGGGCACCTAAGGTGGATCCAAAAGGATACAACTGCACTTCACACAAACAATGGCAAAATTAAAAACTACTTTAATGAGAATTGCACCCCCTAGGGGAACACAGACACTCAACATACAACTATACACATTAAAAAGTGAACAAACCAGACGTTTTCGGAAAGATAAACCTTCCTTCATCAAGGGTAAAAAGACCAAAAGGGTCACATGTAAACAAGCTGGCAGCCCACACAAGGCAAGATCTAAAATCTTCTTGCCTGTGCCTAAAATTTTAAGCTCTGCCTTGTGCTGGGCTGCATCCTTTGTTTTACATGTAGACCCTTTTGGTCTTTTTTACCCTTATGAAGGAAGGTTTTATCTTTCCGAACGTCGGGTTTTTAATGTGTAAGTTGTATGTTGATGTTCCTGTGTTCCCCCTATTTGGGGTGTTGCCATTCCTCAATAAGAGTTTTTATTATTACTAAGCAATATACCACAATCAATTTTGTGGTAGTTTGTGGTCTATGGATGGTGCCGTAATTATGAAAGTTGTGGTAATATTGTGATCTGTTGTAATCCCTCACAATATACAGCCTGCAGTGTTAGCTAAAATCTCAGCGGTGTCAAAAAAATTAATCGGGGACTTTTTCTTTCTGTCCTGCTACATGAGGTAAAAGTTGGGGATTTTTTAGGAAGAAAATCAAATTTTGAGATACGCACCACCATGACCATTGCCAGAAAATCACCCTGTTTCATCGACTTCAGTGAAATCCCCAGTCACCATCTTGAAATAAAGTCCAGAAATGAGTGATGAGTCGATTTGCATATGACTCGTGTCCAACTTTAACCTCATCAGGATACAATGGTTTAAAAGGCACTAACTTCCATAAGAATTGACAGAAGAATTTAAATCCGCGGTGCGTAATTAATCTGAATGGTGAAGCGGGGTGTAGCTTCTGCACATGCTCAGTAAGGCCGAAAAGCTCTGCGCCAAAGGCTCTGCACATGTGCAGTAACAGCAAATATGGCGAGGCACATACAAAATGCTACCGGGAAAGTAATCCATCAGCTTTCGAGTAACGATTTCTATGCACTTTGAAAACTTGGAATTTTTACAAAATAGTACTGACGGGATTAAAAGGTGATGTAATATGTACTATAAAATCCGAATTTTTACAAAATGGTGAGTATATTTTTTATGGTGAAATCGGCCCAATTCGCCGTAGTCGCTCAATCGGTCAATCGCCCGATTGAGCGCTTGGTCCCCGACTGTTACTTAGGGCCCGGAGAATCCGCGATTGCAGAAAATGACATGTTATGCGCGGATTTTACCTTTCCGCGCGGATTTTTCGTTTTCCGCGGGCAGCGAAAACAGCGGATTTCCGTATTTTTTTCTACGGAAAGGTCATTGAACTCTTTTGCCTGACTGTTTTCTTTAACGATCAATGTGATTGGCAAGAAAATCGATTGGTCGCAAGTTGGTAATTATCGCATCAAGGCGGTCAGAATGCAACTCCGATGACCATGGTTGCATTAGTACCGCGATTCAAGCACGATCTATCGCTCTATTTGTTACTTGGGTATTGTAGTAGACCACCTATGGATAAGTCGTTAGATCAGTAGTCAGTGGCATCCAGTTGTACCAGTGATAATAATGGGCCGTCAATTATTTATCCTTGATGGCACACTTACTCGTTGCATATAATCCCTACGTACTCGTGTGTCTCATGCATCGCGGGTGTTCCAAATCAAAACTTTCGCGCGTGAAGTCTGTAGAAGTTTTAAGAATCACAATCACAAAAGTAACGGCATGGGGCGTGCAGCAACATGATTCAAAAAGTTGACAACACAATTAAAACAAACCGATAAAATAACATGCCTCACCCTTAGGAAAGCTATCCCTGTCCAGTGACAAATCCTACCCCATCAGCGATCGAGTCACGGTTAACAGGTGGATGATTCTTTATTTACGCTGGGAATGAGGCTGGGAATGGACCACATGTGGATACTTCATAAAGATGAGATGAACGGTGCAAGTGATGGTGATAGAAGTTTTAATTCACCCTTGAATGCATTGCATGATGTTTTATAAATCCGATTCATGGTAGCCTACTCTTGTGTCATCCTATCATCCTTAAAATACATCCCTGATTTGCCAAGATATTAGCTGGTTCACATCCCTGCATGAGCGATGTGTTGAACTGGGGGGTATTTGCTTCACTCTGAGCTGATTGCGAGCGAACGGGAAATTCCCCTAGAACGGAACATTCCATACATAGTTTTTGAAGTCTATACTGGATCTTTTTAGGGAAATTCAGCTCATGACCACATGTATAACATGATAAATTGATCCCCAGTGTAATTTTCTATCGCAAATTTTGCAATAATAACCAGTTAAGATTCTAAATAACTCACTGTTATTTAGCTTTCATTCATTGTATCAAGTTTTGCCGCCAGCCACGTGCGATTGCAGCTGCATGGAGACGGCCATTAACATTATTCATGAAAAAGACAATATTTTGGGCAATTCAACACACGATGATTCAAATCTAGGTTTGTTATTCTTAAATGATTTTTTATAAAATAATCCGGGCTTATTATCGTTGGTTATTCTTGTTTACTTGCAATTGGTCAGCCCTCCCCCCGATTAACATATGAATGGAAACTGTTGTTACTCTAAATGTTTGGATTGATCCATTTAATTAATGGGGTTAGGTAGTGTGGCTTTATTGTAACTACTCAATCGGGAAAGAACATAAAAGCGCTGAACAACTGCTTCATAGAGATTGTTCTTTCAATTTCAAATGAAGTAGTAATCATTAAATTACTGGTTTAATAATACTATTGGTCTTTTCGTCACTATGCTATAGTGTTCCTCCTGAGGAAATACCTGATTTCATTCTTTTGTTTTGTTTATAACATTTGGTAAATGTTAAATATTCTTTTAATGATGACATAATAAAATCCCCGGCCTAACGCACTTATAATGCATGTTCTATTTAATATTGCTGATAACAATTTTTAATAACCTAACTTTAAACTGTGTGTGATTATTTATTTGCGTTATCTTTGTGATTTCGTAATTTCTGAAATGTTGTGTGAGAACGCGTACATGCCCCAATAATATACACATGTGTCGCGAAACAATGGGCCGGCTTGATCGTTGAGTACGGTATCACGTCGTGGGAAACTTTCTTTTTTCACTGGTAAGGCACGTGGGGCTTCGACCACGTGCGGCCAATGAGTTTGGTTAGTTTTTATTTTTATGACGCTCATGGCCGCACGTGGTCGAAGCCACAACCCACGGCGGCCAAAAAATTAGTGACTACAGGTTGCATAGGGTTTCATATCGAAAGCTCTTTAAGTATTAGAATTCGGGCAGTGACTGAGACGACAGTGAGTGGGCGAATCAGGCGTGGTTAAAATTCATTGTTGAAGAGGGAGTACAAATAACAATCAATCATGTCAGTTCAAGACACCGGCGGTGACTGACAGTGACACGTGTGTGTCTAGCATTGGAAGGGATGTGAAAAAGTAGGCATAAGGACATGCGCATGGAATTTAGAACGAGAGAAACAAGGATAATTATATCATACAAATTAGTTAGACTTTGTGATCGCCGGCAGTTGAAAAAAATCGTGATTTTTAGGGTGCGGTTTTCCGCGGAATCGGCACATTTTGGTGCGTGGAAAATCGCGGATTTGGCGAAAATCGCGCGCGGAATTCGCGCTCCTGAAACGCGGATTCTCCCGGGCCCTACTGTTACTTACCTAATTTACGACATTTTTACGACATTTTCTTACCTAAGAACACAATTTTGTAATTATTTGGATGAATTTCAAAATTTTCTGAACGTCCCTACAAGTGCAACTTCTAAAGTGAAAGACTATTTTCCATAAAAATGTTACTGATATAGTTAATCATGTCTTCAGATCAAATATTTGCAAAGTATGTATATTATAGTTTCTGGTAGCTCGTTCACACAGTGTTGATCGTCGTCCGTACCTATGACCTGGTCCCAATAATTGGGACTTCCCATGACGTTTCTTTAACAGTATGCCTTTAACAGTCTATATGTGAAGTCCCAAAACATGTGCATCAGCAATGACATTTTTGTGTAGCCTTCAAATTGCCACCACTGACAACATCACCTCCATCTTACCTGATTCCTATTCAAAGCTTCACCGGTGCTTTCAAGAAACACTCTTCTACCTTTAGCACCAGTAATATCCAATTTTAAATGCGTGAATGGCTTAAAATAGCAATACAAAATCGGGACTTAGTCACCGGTCAGAATCTTACAAGTCTTGGAATTTCATTAAATTTCACTTCAAAAAAGAGTTGATGAAGATATTTACGACTTATGTTGTTGATAACACTCTAAGGAATACTTTCAAGGTGGAATCAGGTAATATTTAATTTGCGTGAAGCGTGAAAATTATTGGAGAATGTGAGACAAAAATTTTGTCATATCAGTTACACACTATTTTGGCATGACTCCTCCTTTGATTAAGTTAATGGCATTATGATAATTGTAATATGATAATTAGCAGGACTAACCTATGACCTACAACGCATGAACGCTATGTACCCAAGTGAAAAACCGGGATGGGTGCGCAGCGGATCCGATGCGGAAAAAGCAAATCGTTTTAAAATTTTCTCATGCTAGAACACCTTCCACTCATCAGTATAGATTAGGGAACATAACATTTTAAAAGAAACTGGTCACATTCGTACTTGGGAGTAATTTTATCACACGACCTGAAATGGAATGAGCACGTGAATTCTGCTATTTCCAAAGCCAACAAAGTCTTTGGTGTTATTCGGCGGAACCTTTATTCTTGTCCAACTGACTTGAAAGCTAATGCCTACAAGTCTCTGGTTCGCCCGCATTTGGAGTACTCAGGGACCGTATGGGATCCACATACTTCTGATCTTGTTAACAAACTGGAGGGGGTACAACACCGTGCGACGAGGTTTGCATGTAGGGACTATAGTTCTTCGAGCAGTGTTAGTAAAATGTTGAAACAACTTGGATGGGATTCTCTACACCTGAGAAGGAAAGCAGCACACCTCGCGATGATGCACAGGATCGTTTATGATTAGGTCGCCATACCAGCGTCGATGTTTTTGCAGCCAGCCACATGCCTTTCCAGACACGTAAACAGCAAAGCATTTCAATGCTACCAGCCTAAAAAGGACTGCTTTAAAGCATCTTTTTTTCCACAAACTATACCTGAATGGAACAAACTACCTGACAGCCTCATTAACATCCAAGACTCTAAAGTTTTCAAAAGTCAAGTAACAGCTCATATCAGAACAACTACCTCTCGCAACTAGTTTTTACATCTGCGCACTCACACCCTTTGCGTTTTGCCTCAATTTGGAGGTGTTGCAGAGTAATCCGTCAAAGTCAAAGAATCAATACAAAAACAGCACTTTTTGAAAATCTTTACATTTGATGTAGTCCTAAATTAAATTATATTATATGCACATTGTTTCCTAGGCTTGACTGATTTTCCATTCATTGTTAAAATCTGATGATTTTGAAACGGTGATTCCTTAACCGTTAAAAATCCCAATTTAAACATAGCAGTCGCCCCCTGGACTAGAGAATAGCCGATATGATAGGTATTTTTGAAATCAGGCCGATTATGACCTTATCGGTATCTGATCGGTATCGGCAAAATTCTCATTTTTTACTGATTTTCTATACCGATTAAATTAATATCAAAGAGCTCCAAACTTGAATTAAAACTGTTCCAAACTGATGGCCAAACGGTAAAAATAAATCGAAACTGAAACAATTTATTATTTTATGTACACAAGAGTGTTTTCGCCGTTTAGTGGTTTACCTAAATTGATCTGCTACTTTCTGGCAGCTTCTGGCTGTCGAAAACGGTGATGATAATGCAAAAAATGAACCGATTGTGAAATTTTAAAATCTGTAATCGGTATAACAGATATTAGGGTGATCGGTTAGACACTACCCTGGACTGTTCCTGGTTCCCGCTTATTTTCGCTGATTACCAGTAAATTATGTATATACGGCCGGAAGTGGGAGACGACTGTGTTTAGCTATTAATTTGTTCAAATTTTCAGTCATTTTGTGCCCTTAGGGTCAACGTTTCACGGATGTAAGCATGAGCTGTGCACCATTTGTATTTTAAAAATCGAGCTTGTAGGGATGCTAAGACATCAAAGTTCGTGTCATAGAGGACTAACTTTTTTAATACTAAAATTCTTGACTTTGTGGCACATATGGTGGAAAGGGAATCCCGGTTCTATGAATGAGCTGCCTCTCTGGCTTTGTTGTAGCACGATTCGTCATGCATTATAATGCATCTGGCCTTCGCTTTTATCATTGTCTTTTACATAGGCCGCTTGCATTATAAGGCATGATTGCCATACGTACCACCGTTATTTGTGGGGGAAAGCCCGTCACCCGTGGTACAAAATAAAATGGCCAACGGCCGCGATATTTCAAGTTTGACTGGGCGACTTTCACTTTTTAATCATCAATTTCTTCAATCGCCAAGTGATTCTGGAATAAACAGTGGACCTCGCAAGACAGCTGAGAAGATTGTGGTCATGGCAAGCTAGGTTGTGATTATCACAGCACATAAATAACAATGCTATGGGATCCGACATAAAAACGTGTCGCCCGGCCCATTTCACACCTAACAATCTAGATAGATAGGAGCATCTTGCTTCGAACAGGGCGGCCTATAGTATAAAAATGAAATGATAAAATCCAAGTGAAAAATGATAAAGGACCAAACAAAAGTCGCCACAACTGTGAAGAAGCAAGATGAATCTTGTAGAGGAGATAATATACAAATATTGAATGTCCAAGAGTGTGATAGTAAAAATATATCATGAGGTCAAATTTTGACTTTTCTATTTCACGAGGCAAAGCCGAGTGAAATGGAACAGTCCAAAAATTTGACCGAATTATAAATAAAAAAAAAATAAAAAAATATTTTAACTATTGCACTAATTTAGGCAGTCACACATCAGTTCTGAGGTCACAGTGACACAATTGATAACCGCAGAATTGTTGTACGAAGGTCATAAGGCATGGATTTGCACAAACACAAAAACACGCGCGCCTGCCTCTTTGTTTGATTCCCCAAACAGAAACGGTGCAAATCAGTGATGTTTTTTCGCTATGTTAAAGTATACTAGGGGAATTCATGTTCAACTGGCAATCCTATGAACTAACCGTGTCTTCGCTTTTCTCCAAACAGATTACATCTCACGTGCACAGACGTTTTTACAGATAAGATGTCCCTTTATGATTTGGTCAACTTACAATGATGTGGGGGCTCCTGAATTTTCAAGACCACGCATTATTTACACACGATTTTTTTCACTTTTCCATCCATTGTTTTTTCAACCCACAAATATCCATTATAATTATATTATACCATCTGAGGTAATAAGTATATTTTAGAACATTTCTCTGCATTTTGTAAATGAAACACGTATTTAGGAGCCCCAAAACGAGTTTTTCCAAACGTTTTCTACCAACTGGAGAGGTCAGCGGTGCACCATTGTTTTCATGTGAAAAATGAAATCAAAGCATGCCAGCGTGACCTGCTGTCTCACTGGTCAATATTTGTTTTATATCAATAATCCCCGGTTGATTTTCACGTCATGTTATATGCAACAAACTATCACATGGCTCAAATCACTACAATCATGATATAACAGGGGCTATCGTAGCGGAAAAAATGATATAATAGGGGCTATCGTAGCGGAAAAAGCCAGAGCAACCTCGGGCTAAGTGGCTGGATCAACGACTATAGGTAGACAAGCGGATTCTCCGCAAACAGCGTAACCAAAATCGAGGTGCCCAAAAGAATTATAATTATTGAGCATAAGCACTTCATTATCATAGTTTTGGGCACCACCATATTTGGTTTACATATCGTCGTATTTGGAAAGTCCTAAATGCATTTATGAGACACGCGAGTATTTAACGTTCGTTGTATTTAGTGAGTAAAAACAACAACAACTGATGCCACATGCTATCACTCGGGCTCAATCTCTTTTCCTAAGCAAAATTATCAGGGGTCATCAGGAGACTTTTTGTGCATTAGGAATGCAGCAATCTTTTTAGAGGCATGGTTTCTTCAATCGATTGGTTTTCACATAATTATTGCAGAAAAATCAACCAATCAGACATTGGAACACTGGAGAAATGCAACACTGATAACATAATGCGTGACACACAGATTTTTACATGCGTGTGCTTGCACAACAACAGTGATGATGCGAGATTGCTTGCACAACAACAACCACGGTGCGCTGGTGTGAGAGAATCGGTTGCGGTCTTGGGCTGTTCCATAATACAACAATTCACACTTTTTCCTGTTATAGTTCTATGGGCTGGATTTACTATTTCTCGGACAGAATCGAACATTACATTGTACGCCAGAGTGAAGTGTCATTAAGCTGTATGTGAGTGACAGCGAGATTGGTCATCGAAGTAGGGGGAGGGGGGTGCGTAACGGGGTGCGTATGACGGTCTGAAAATAAATCCACCAACTATAGTATTAATATTAAATTTGTGACTATCTTTTCGTCCGTCCGAACGTAGAGTTACGTCATATTTCACAAGCAGCCTTCAACGTGCGAGATCGCAGTTAAGTCACAGCTGTAATCGCGAGCGTGCGAAGTCGGTGTGCGCAATACGCATGGCCACAATGCTGCGCGAAAGCTATAGCATCACTCCTTAGTTCAGGCGGATGAAGTATAGTACATGAGTTGATTTTGCACTTGTCAATTGATGGGTTCCCCCCCCCCCCCGAGCCCCTGGGTATCCCTGTAATGCCCGGGGACTTATTACACTCTTTAGCCGGGATTTGGCTGTATTTTTTTGTGCCCAGGTTGTACTACAACTTTGTACAAATTTTTGCCGGGATTGTTCGAGGAATTGCAAACAACCAATCAAATAGCTGGACATTGGTGCGGTGCTTTGTACAACGTATTGAACCTACCGGGCTTTGTTGTAAATTTGACCGGGATCGTACGGTTTCAGACTCAAACGACATTGAAAAGACAAAACCGTACAATTTTTTCTGAATATTATAAGCCGTGGCTTAGAGTTAGGTCGCAGCTTTAAAGCAACACTGGCACATTTTACAGAATTTTGAAATTTTAATTACTATTTACAAATCATAATTTTTGACCATTTTTTTTGGGGACCCAAATAATGCTGATTTGTTTCTAGGCATGCATCAACACCATTGATACACAAAGAAGCTGACACATTTTCATTGCTTCCCATATAAATTCGTTTGATAGAAATATCCCCAGGAAAGTCATTGAAAGTTATCTATAAATGAAGATAATTTTGATCTTTAATCTTCTATATCTTTCCTTCAAAAACAAAACCAAATTGCCCATAATGTACATTTCAGAACTGAAAACAAATAGCAAAAATGCTCCCCTTCCCGGCACCCATCTTCCATTTTCCTAACCTTAATTCAATCGCCCGTCATTGAAAATAGACACAATGTTCGAACTTGATCGGCGTCAATTCATGCCTGTTGGTGGTTTCTGCCCTACCTCCGAGCTCCTAATTTACTTGCATTATACTTATACTGGGCCTCCCCTATTGAAGTTCGCCGCCTCTGTGTTTTAACCGCACTACCACCCTCCGAAGTTCCAATTTTCAATGAACTTGGGTAAAAAGTGCTGTGGGAAAGCATTTTTCAATAGCCTATTTTTCTGATAAAATGTGCTGCAAGTATACTCTGATTCCAGCGAATAGTTGGAATTTCAGATTTTCCCTTCCTTGCCCCGTTTTTGGATTTTTTTTCTGTAGCATGATTTTTGTGCATTTAGTAATGCGCAATCTTTTTAAGAGGCCTGTTTTCCTCTTCAATCGATTGGTTTTCACATACTTATTGCAGACAAAAACAACCAATATGACATTGGGCACACTGGAGAAATGCAACACTGATAACATAATGCGTGACCCACAAGTTTTACCATTCGTGTGCTTGCACACAACGTGGATGATGCTAGATGCTGGCACCACCACCAACCACGGTGCGCTGAGTGTGAGAGAAAACGGTTGCGGGCTTGGGCTGTTCCATAAATACAAGCATTCACTTCTTCCTCCTGTTAATAGTTCTAAAATGGGCTGGATTTATTCTCGGACAGAATCGAACATAAATTGTACGCAATAATTGCAATAAGCGGTAAATGGAATCCAGATTGGTCATCGAAGTATGGGAGGGGGGTCTTACGGGGTGCGTATGGACTGTCCTGAGAAATAAATCCACCAACTATCTTAATAATTATTGTTTACTATACGTCGTTCCGGCTGAACTAAAGGTGACGTCATAAGTTTTTTTCAGCGCCTTAAAACGTGCGAATCGCAGTGAGTAAGCCACGCTCGAACTGCGAGTGTCCAAAGTCCGGTGTGCGCAATACTCATCACAATAGCTGCGCAAGCTATGACATCACTCCTTAGTTCAGGCCGATGAAGTATAGTACATGCAGTATTGTTGCCTTTCAATTGATGTCACCGCCCCCTGGGTCACCCGGAATGCCTCTCTCTGGGACTTATACACTCTTATCCGGGATTTTGGCTTATTTTTTGTGCCCAGGTGTAACCAACTTTTGTACAAAGTTTGTGCGGGATTTGTTAGAGGCCTGCACCCCAATCAAAATAGCTTGGGACATTGGTGCGGCTTTGGTCCCACGTCTGACCCCGGCTTGTTGTTTTGACGGGATGTACGTTTCAGAATCAGACATTGAAAAGAAAAACGTACAATTTTTCCTGGAATCTTTAAGCCGTGCGCTAGGTTATAGGTCGCAGCCTTTAAAGCACACTGGCACATTTTCACAAAATTTTAAATTTAAATTTTTACTAGTACAAATCACATTATTTTGACCATTTTTGGACCAAATGCTGATTGGGTTTCTAGGCAATGCTCACAACATTGATACACAAAGACGCTGACACATTCAATTGCTTTCCATATATTAGTTTTTGATAGAAATAATCCCCAGGAAAAGTCTTGAAGTATCTATTAATGAAGAAATTTTGATCTTTAATCTTCTATATCTTTCCTTCTAACAAACCAAATTTGCCCAGTATTTACATTTCAGAACTGAAAAAAAACCCCCCTAAATAGCAAAAATGCTCCCCTTCCCTGCCCCCCATCTCTCCATTTTCCTAACTCTTAATTATCCCCGATCATTGACAAATATACACAATGTTTTAACTTGATCGGCGGCAATTCATGCCTTTGTGGTTTACTGCCCTACCCTCCGAAGGCTCTCATTGCCTTGCCTTATACTGGCCTCCCATATTGAGTTCGCGCCTCTGTGGTTTACCGCACTAACCCTCCGAAGGTCCCAAGTTTCAATGAAAATTAGGGTAAAAGTGCTGTGGGAAAAAGCCTTTTTCACTAGCCTTTTCCTGATTACAATGTGCTTCGTATCTCTGATTCCAGCGAAAGTTGTAATTCAGTTTTCCTTGCCCTTTTGATTTTTTTTCTGTAGCTGATTTTTGTCCCCCGCCGAACAGTTCGGACGGGGACTATGAAAAAATTGAGCAGCGTCCGTTCGTATTGTTTCCGTCCGTTCGTTCGTTCGTCCGTCCGTTTGTCCGTGATAACAATGTTAACCCATTTTGTAATACGTTTTATCTGGAGTTCTGTAGGGCAACATGAATGTAACTGTGGAATGAAGCGGTGTGATGAGTTCTCGACCTGTTTAGATTTTGGGGTAAAATGCATGCGAATTTAAGTATCTAATTTGCTAATTTATGACAATTATCCTGCAAGCCTGTGTACAGTTTTTCTGGAGTTCCTTTAAGTCATATAATGATGTAACTTGGTGGAAGGAATCGTTCTGAAAGAGTTCGCGACCTGATTACATTTTGGGGCGTATTTCGTGCACATTGGTACATGCAACTGAGCTAATTAAGTATGCCAAATCAGCGTAATTGCTATATTTTTGCACGTCAATCAGATACTCAAAATTCCTGCGCTGCCAATGCAGCCTATCATGGGGCAACACTCACTTTTTGCAATTTGAAAGTTGTGATATATGCGGCTTAGGTTATCAATGAAGCTGATTATAATATGCATATTATTGTAATTCTTCGAAACGTTACGTCAGATAGAGGCAAAATTGCCTTCGCTACCTGAGACTACTAATGCCTGGGGGGGAGTGGGGTGTTGGGGAGGGGGTTTGGGTATTGCGGGGTGTTGGGAGGGGGGCGGGGTGTTGTGGGAGGGGTAGGGTGTTGAATGTTGTTGGGAGGGGCTGTTTTGTTGGGGGTGTGTGGGAGGGGTAGGGTGTTGGGGAGGGAGTAGCATGTTGCGGCTTAGGTATGCAAATGAAGCTAATTAAATATGCCTTAATTGCTGTCATCTTCTCTGAAACAGTACGTCGGATAGGCAAAATTAAAAATTTCTTCTTTTTAATTATTTATTTGTTTTTTGGTGGTTTGGTTTTGGTGGGGTGTTGCTGGGGTTTGGGGGTTGTTGGGGGGGGGGGTTTGGCTATGCGGGGTTTGGGAGGGGGTGGGGTGTTGCGTGGTGTTGGGGAGATGTGTTGTGTTGCCAGGGTGTTTTTGGGATGGTAGTTGGGGCGGCGGGGGTACGCTGTTTGCATGTTGTTTCGGGGGGAGGGGAATGGTGTTGCCACTGTGTTTGGGGAGGGGGGTTTGCGGGGTGTTTAGGAGAGGTTCGGAGTGTTGCGGGGTGTTGGGAGGGTAGGGGTGTTTGCGGGTGTTCAGAGGAGGGATTGGGGTGGTTGCAGAGTGTTGGGGAGGGGTGGGGTGATGGGGTGGGGTGATGGGGTGGGGTGTTTGGGGAGGGATTTTTGCAGGGTGTTTGGGGCCGGGAGATGGCTGTTTAAGGGTGTTGGGGAGCGGGTGAGTTTTGCGGGGTGGTTGGGGAGGGATAGGTGTTTGGGCGGGGTGTTGGGGAGGGGATAGGAGTGTTTTCGGTGGTGTTGGGGAAGGTGGGGAGGTGGGTGGTTGCAGGTGTTGGGGAGGGGGTGGGGTGTTGTAGTTGCATTTATTGCATGTTTAGTGATCGCCCATTCGGCGGAGACATATTTACGCATCGCGTAAATACGAGTTTCGCCTTGTTTTTCTCTGGGAATGCCGATACCAGGATACCTGGATTTCGCAGGCCTGGATTTGCACTGTTCCTGAATGCTGACGCCAGGATGGTCGGGACCGGGGAATAAACCGAGAATTCAGTGGTAGGACCATCAGAAATATTTGGAAAATTTGAACCAATAATACAATTGTTTTCTTAGGCAAGAAATGTAGTTTTGTATTCATAGAAGGGGTGATCATCGAGATTAACCCTAACATGTCATGGGTCGCTTCCAGCAACACATCCTCCCCCCGCAGTGCAATAAGTCTTTCCCTGAGTTTATGACAATCGCATGCGCAGTTTTGGTACTTCGGTCAAGGTGGGACTAAACCTTCACATTTCAAGATGAGTATCGAAAAGTGCAAAATTTGGTCAAGGTCCGAGCAGAGATAACATACAAAATAAACGAGTCTAATAACTTTGAAATTTGAGCAAATACTACCTGACCAACATCCAGGAGCATTCAGAATTCCCGTCAAAAAAGCTTCAAGTGCTTTCACTCACCATCACAGTGACATAGCAGCTGTGAGTTGCAGACAATCACTAGCCATGACAGGGGGCGCCATTCAGTTGTACCACGTGCCTCGCCACACACAACGTGGGAAGTGGGTTGTACTCTACCACCAGCCAAAAAGTTGGATACCCGCAGTGATGAATTCAAAAAGGGCTTATTCAAATTAAAAGTTATCGTCTGAAGTATTACCGGCAAATAGGCGCAATTGTGCATTGGGTTGCAGGTGGGATATTGGTCCCTCCAGCGAAAAAAATGGCCGTCATCAGTGTTTTGAAGTCCCACCAGCAATAGGCGCAGCAATGGTCTCCTGAGGGGAAAAATGTCCCTTGACGCAGTTGGTTGTTGGCCATCTGCTGCAGGCTATTAGGTGAACAAAGACCAGGAGCCAAAAATCTTACAAAAGCGCTCCCTGGTCCTTAAATTTTCAGAGAACCAGGATCCCCTTTTTCGGTACCAGGATTCCATAATCTTCCAAATGCGGCTTTTATAGATGGTTGCTCTCAGTCACACCTTTCAAGCCCCCCCATTATCATAGTGGGTACCCCCAATCACACTGTATTTATTCTAATTGTTTGTTCATGATTCATCATTTGATGTGAAAATACATTTGCCAGTAAGCTGGGGATTCTGTTTAATTTTCGATCCCTGTAAAAACGTACAGAACAGTAGGCTATTATTTTCGTTTTGTGTTATCTTTGTACACATTGATAACATTAAAGAACGACTACCAAATTTGGTGCCTCCACGGCACCTAATCGTCGTAATAAATTTCTGGCTTTGTATTCATATTCCATCCCTAAACGTCACATAAACATTTGGTTTGTAATCACATCCCCTAAGTGTGTGTTTGTTTGTGTTTGGCTTTTTGGGGTTTCTTTTTTGTTTTTGGTGTTTGTTTGAAATCCAGTTTTTTGGTTGTTTTTCCCGGGGCGTGCTGTCTTCCGCCGTTGTTGTCTCTCTCTTTTGCTCGCCTGTTCTAGAACAAAATATCTCTTCTCTATGGATGTTCGATTCCTCTTTCTTTTTTTTTTATCTCGCTTCGCTTCTCTTGGCCACAGCCGGATTTCACTTATTCCTTCCTCGTTGGTTTAGGTGTTTTGGTGATCCGTCCCGCTTTTTTGCTTTTGCTCTTTCTGTTGTGTTTTTTTTCTTTGCGTTTGTTCGTGGTGGTTGTGTGGCCGGGTCTCGGTTTGGTTTGTGTGGTGTGGTGTTTTGTGCTTTGTGTGTAATGTTTTTCGGAGAAGGGCCAGACAAAATCGAAAAATTGGTCTGGGAGCAAATGCGGGATGTTCCTGGTCCGATGTGGTTTCCGTAAAAGAGCAGATGGGGAATTTTAAGCATAAGGAACTAGACTGGCTGTGTGTTGGAGTGGTGTGCTTTTTAGGTAATCTGTCCCTGAAATGGGCCCATTGGTCGGGTTTGTCTTGGGGTGTCTTCAGTTGTAGTGGGGTTTAAAAAAGGTCCCGCTTGGCTGGATGCGAACCGGCGACCTTCGTAATTACCGTTCTGATGCTATCTGCTAGGAAAGCGAAGACCCCTTTTTGGACCTAACACCTATAGATAAGATCTAATCGCTTCCTCGACACCCTTGGCTTGATACTTCGTTTGGCAAGAGGCGTCATGCTATTAATATGAAAGTCACCGGTTCAAATAATCCGCCAAGTTATGTAGTAGTAGTAAAACCAAAGTTTTTAAATTCCGGTTATGTCCCCGCAATCGGGGGTGGCCGATTCACCTCACATTCGTAGCAATCCATCCGCCCTCACTCCCTCCTTCCCACTTCGCTCCGATTTCACACGCCCCATCCCCGTCCTCAACCCACCCTATCCTACTCGCCTCATCCCTGCTTCCTCCATTCCCTCTTTGTTCGGGGCCCCGCTTCCTCAGAACCACCCACCTCAAACTCAAAGCCCTTTGTAAACCATGCTCCTATCCTTCCTCGCACGTGCCCATAAACCAGCAATTAACCAAAACCATACACCATGCGCCTTCGCCAGTCGGTCGGCCGCCTCTTCCAAACCCAACATCTGCATCCAATCCTTGTCTTCTTCCTATCCATCAATTTCACACACACATTGCTCTCACATTGCTCTCTCTCTCTACTGGCCCGTCTCAAAAGCCCATCTCATTTGCACTCATGCCCCATGTCCTCACTCCCATACAGCATCCATGATCTCACACACTCCACGATACACATCCCTTTCATCTTCAAAGAAATCTTCTCCCAAGTTAACACTCTCCACATTCTCTAAACGGCCACCCAACATACTTACTCTGCTGTCACAGCCGCCTCAACCCACCCAACCCGCACTTAATCCTTCCCCCAGGTTATGTCAAACTCCTTCAATGTTTTCCAACCACACTCCTAACTTCTTTACAACATAATTACAACCATATCGAAAGCGCGCCACTGCTTAATATAATTAACCTTGTTGGGTCAATTGTATAGCGCTATAACAAAGCACGAAGCTTGCACCGTTAGTCCAATTATAATTCCCATTACATTTCATTCTCCCATTTTTTGCTCATAATAATTTCCTAGACAACTTAGTACAATTTGTGTTTGCAATAGATCCAAGTCCCATATTAGGCGAAAATGTCAGTGGTTTCGTTCTGACTGTCGTTAATGCTACTGACTTGCTGATATGCACAAACAAAAACACTTCGTCAAAAAAACATTTCCATCCATTAACAATCGTTTCCATTATACCATCGTTGTGCTAGTTTCGATCGTATCTGGTTTTACATTCATTTCAACATGGACTATGCAACCACCTGTGTCACGGCGCAGTCGTATTTCCACGATTGTACATGGCACGACCCCGTGCATTAATTAGTTGGAATAGATCACACGACATGCATTATGCCTGGTGCAGGGTGGTGTGACTCGTAATTAGGCAACGACGTGCCTTTGTTTTGTTGGGGTGTATTGAGATTCTTTTTGCGTTGTCTGGCATGGATAACCCGGTGCCCGGCGGCAACCTAGACTCCTTTATCAATATTGTTGAGTGTCCGTTAAAAGTGTGTTCGTGTCCCCCTTGGTCACCACAACTTTTTCCAACCATCCTTCCCCACTCCCGTCCTCAACTCCTTCTTGCATCTTCCATCCACACACAAAGTCTCATGCCAAACTTGGGTCACTCTCTTCATCTTTGTGCTCCCCAGAAATCCATTTCCCAGTTCTCCACCACACTGAATTGCCCTCACCCTCTTTCCACATATTCCCCATGCGTCCCACCTTACCTCCTAACACTCCCCTCCCTCCCCACTCACCATCACTTCAGGTCCTTCCCAAGGTTTACCTTCAGGCCCTTACTCTCCAATGCTTTCTTCCACTTCAACTTCTCCCTCCAACCCTCCATTGGTCTCACACTTAAAACTAAAATCCATCAGCATACAACTCTCACTCATCAACTTGATGCACACCCACCTTCAACCTCAAACTCAGACACTCAGACCCTACTCTAACTCTGTTTTTGCTCCTTCATATACAGACTCATCAACCGCACTAACCCCCACTCCATTCTGGTATAAACCCTCTTCCCTCATCATCGCCCACTCCATCACTTTCCTCGTACTCTATCAAGGCCTTCTCCAGGTCCACAAAGCACTATACAAGCCTCCCTTTCTTGATATTCCTCTTTCCCTCTTGCATAATCCATCCTCCTCAAAAGAACCCTGCAATCTATCGTTCCCTTCCCTGAGCTAAAACCAAATTGCCTCTCAAATCCACTTTCAATATCCTCCGAATTCTTTTCTCTATACCCTCATCCACCATTTTCAATTTTCATAATCGCATGCTCCCACAAACTTCACACCCCTAAACGCACCACAGCTCATTGTGCATCCCCTTTTCTCCTTAAAAATTGAACCACCCACACCAGCACCACCCACCCCCTCCACCGGCATTCCCCCTCCATCGCTCAAACCCGCTTGACACAACTCCATCAGCACCCAATCCCCATCTCCCACTCGCAATAATCATCTCACCACTTAACGTCGAGGGTCCACAGCCTTTCCTTCCTGTTTTTCATTTTTCCAATTGCAACATTTCCATAGCCTAGAAGTATTCAGCATTAAACCTAAGAGCGATGTTATGCGAAAACATTTTTTCATCAAACTACTTGAAACCTATGTAATCCGGAGCAATCTTTCTAACCATCAGTCTCAGAAACCACTTTCTCAGAATAAATATTGTTTCATGATCTGGTTTTAAACCACTGTTACAGGTGTGATTCAACCGTTTCTGGTGATCGTAGGCATGGCTGTGCTAGTCCTTCCTTAACGGGAGAACATCAAGGCTCACATATTTTGCAGGTTTGAGTCTTTAAGAAGGTTTAATGGCACCAATCAGGGCAATCCATCATAATTAAGGTAGGATTGGCTTTGAACTCTAGGGATTTTGGTGGATTATTTCATTTTTAAGCAAAGTAATGCTTAGCCTGTCAAATCTTAAGAGCAAACTGCACCAACAAAATGAAGGATATCCTTTGGACATATCTTTGTCTTGTCTTAAGAATGAAGTGAGGATGCGCGCGATACCCAGGGCCCCGCCTTTCAATTGCAGCGCGCTTGTCTGTGCCTACACATGGGCTGAAAGTCCGTGCAATGTATACACCCAAAATACACCGCCGTCTGCTACTTAACTTCTACTTCGAGCTGAACAGGAATAGGTTCCCAATGCTGCATCATTGCATGTGATTTTCTCTAAGGCAGGAACCTGTTTGACTGTGGCGATGGCGGCCAGTCCCCAGCAAACACCTCTATTCTTTGTGAATAGACCTTTTCAAACATGTTTACTGACTTGATGACTCCGATAAGCATTCTAACGTGTCATCAACACGCAAACTGTTGGGCGCAGTACTTTGCGTACTTCGCCTTTGGGCACTGGCATGTCCACATGGCAATAGCTTATGAATGTCCACAGTTCACAGATGCTCCACATAATTGTATTTTGGTCCAAGGTTTCTGTTGTTCATTTGAAAAAGTCCCTCCCACCTCAGTCACCACCAATGAGTTCAGCTTCTCTTTCAGTCCTCCGTTTGACACTAGTGACACTAACACATATTTGTCCCCAAAATACAAACACACATATTAGTATGATGTTGGCCAAAAATCGTCTGTGCTTAATTTACCAGCAATTTTTTTCCCGTATGCAGTTCCACCTATGGCCGTTGAGGTTTTTCAAGCCACGTTTTGTAATCGTGTCTATTCCCAGCTATTTTTGCTACACAATTTAGTATTAGAGTGAAAATACAATAGGGCGCAAAACCCATTTGTACAATAAACTACATTATCCATTGCCAAATTTAGAGTGCAGGAATTTTTTGTACTAGAAAGTATGGTTTTTTATGCTCCACAGTATGCCTTTCAAATTGAAAACCACTTGCTTCAAGTGCATTCATCCCCCTTTAAATATCTATCTTGATTGATATGTCGTGGTTACCAATTGTAAATGATGAGTGAGCACAACCCTGTGTCCCTGGGCTTCCTTAGCTCATTTTGTCCTGAGTTTCTGCTTATGTTTGTAATTGTTCATATCTTTTCAGTGTTTTTTTTAACTAGCGCACCTTTAATAGAGGTAATTTGTAGGCTAACTTCTAAGTTTTCCATAACCTTTAATCAACAATGTGGCCTACTACAGACTGTCATAGACTCGTATCTCATGGTATTAAACCCACAAAGGGCATAGACTGTAACAGGGTGATGCTGTGGGAATCAACCCCCGGCCTGTGTTGTTATTGTTTAAACAAGTCGTTTCTTCTGTTTCTGTCGTCTGCTGAATAAATGTCACGAGAGTCATTTATTTATAAAATGTTCTGTTTTTATTACCCTTAGGATTCTGATATTTGTCTTAATGATTTAAGGTGAGGGCTAATGTAAAAAGCTTTACAACCATATCAAAATATATTTTTGAAATCTTGAGGGCACATTTTCTCAAATGTGCCATGTCTCTTTAAAGCCACAGTACTGGAATTTTATAGCTTATTTTCCATGATGGCAGGTCATTATTCGTCAAAATTTGACAATCATCAGTACAAAGAGACAACTGGCACATTTGGAAAAATAGTGCACCCTCAAGATTTTTCAAAATCGATATTTTGGCATGGTTGTAAGCTTTTTATATACAACAGCCTTCGACCCGAAATGCATTCAGACCAAATCAGCTTCCTTATGGGTAAACAGAACATTTAATAAGGTTTAACGTCACTGGCCACGTAAATTTACAGACCACGAAAATGGATTTTACACAAGAACACTCCACTCCGTTGCATGTTTTCACACATGCCCACGTATGACCAGTCTATACTTTGTGGTTTTAATATCAGTGAGTCATGAGTCCAAAATATTCATGTAATATAATCACACAGTTTTTTTGATTAAAGTTTGGAATAACTTAAAGGACTTGGCATACAAGTTACCTGAATGTCTTTATCCTCATATCAATGTCCCTATCTGTTTTGGGGTATGTTATTTTTATGTGTAAAATATATCTCTGTTCTTCCAATGGCCTAGACTATCATTTGAGAGCAAATTGAAGAAATTTCATATCTTGTGAAAATGTGCCAGTGCCACTTTAAACTAATACTGAAAAGTTGTGAAATTTCTAAATGTGCAGTGCATGGTCTTTCCATTTGTGTACATATGTGTACACATTCCAGCACACTGTTTTATTAAAACCTATGTTTTGCTTAGTTTATTGCAAATAATTCAAATAATTATTATTGTTACGGGTGGTAATGTTGTACTCTTTTGCAAGCATTAGAATATAGATTGCCCAGGAAGGAAGTCCATCCTGTTTTAGCAAAAGCCAAAATAGTTATCATTATAGCGCATAGGATATACTGCAGAACAAGCTAACCATGTGAGCAATCTATTTTCACAGGTTCCAATGACAAGCTTTTAATTTTCATAATTTCATTTGCAGAATTCTCATTTCTGAATGCCACAAGAATTTGCCTCAGAGTATTGTATTTTCTTTACATTTGGTTTATCAGCCACTTCATTATCAATATTGTACCTATGCTGGGTTGAAAAAATGATGTATTAGCATCCCTGTAAATCACTAATACCTTACTGACCCGAGTGTAGTCCCATGCTCGATTATAATCCCACACCCAGTTTTGAAAGAATCTGAAGATAGTAGAAAGGCCTATATTCCACCATGAGTTTTTTGTTAGAAGGCATTACATGCAATAATTTGTTACAATCATCATTATTTGGTAGTATCTTGTTGTGATATTCTTTACAGAATTAAAGGCTGACCCCATAGATTTTGGAATATATTTTTTGTGTGTATTGATTAAAAATAGTCAACTAGAACTAAAGATAGTCACCTAAAATACTTAATTCCAAAGTTTGAGATGAATCAGAGTTTTCGTTTTGATGAAGTAACATTTATGCACAGTGTAACAGTAACATAGGTTACTGTGTATAACAAAAATTCCGGTTCCGGAATTTTATTACAAAGTTGTGATTTTCTACATAAAGGACATCAATTTGAGCTTTGCTATTTCACACAGTGATTAGTATGTGGACAAGCATTATGTATGTGCAAAAAACACTATTTGTTAGAAAATTAAGGGCACCTACTACTAGTACTACTAAACCAAAGTTTTAAAATCCGGTTTTATCCTAGTCAATGGGGGTGGCCGGATTCACCTCACATTTGCAGCAACCGCCCTGACTCCTTCCTTCCACCTTACCTGATTCAATGCATCCTCCATCCTCAACCCAACCCTCCTACTCTCCTCCTCCACCTGCTTCCTCCATGCCTTCTTTGGACGTCCCCCCCAAACCGCCCACCTCAAACTCAAAAGCCCTTCTTAACACATGCTCGTCAACCTTCCTCAACACATGCCCATACCAACGTACACTATTCGCCTTCGCCAATCGTTCCACCGCCTCTTCCAAACCCAACATCTGCATCAAGTCCTCAGTCTTCATCCTGTCCATCAACTTCACACCACACATCGCTTTCATCATTGCTCTCTCTGTCCTCCTCAAATCATTTTCACTCAGACACCACGTCTCACTCCCATACAGCATCACCGATCTCACACAACTCTTATACACCATTCCTTTCATCTTCAAAGGATATCTTTTCCCTTGCAACAACTCCCCACATTCCTTAAACTTCACCCACCCATACCTCACTCTTGCCGTCACAGCCACCTCACATCCACCACCCCCCCCCCACCCCCAACGTATCCCCTAGGTATGTGAACTCCTTCACTGACTCCACCTCACCACACAACCCTTCCTCCTGTTCCACCATCCCCCCAGCCCCCCTCCCACACCCTCCACACACAAAATCTCCCGCCAAACCAGGGGTCACTCTCTCCATCCCTGTGCATCTCCCATGGATCCATTTCCCACATTTCTCACACCACACTGAACCTGCCCCCACTCTCCCCCCACACACCCCACACGGGTCCACCCCACTCGCTACCACCTCCCTCTCCACCCCACTCACCAGCACTTTTGTCTTTCCTTGGAAAATCTCTGAGTTAGCCTTTAGGCTATGCTTCAGTTCATTTACAGGTCTTTGTTTATCACACACCCCATTTGACACTTGGAAATATGTGGAGGGAATCAGTGTAGCTCTGAAAAGGCTGGCATTTTGATGTTTTGATGTTTTATGTTAGGATGGCGATCCCGGGGTAAAAACGGGGGGGGGGGGGGGAACTACACTAGGGTGAGTACAGTAAGTGAGTGTGCATTCACTTATTTGACAACATTTGACTATATTGACAACACTGCACAGAAACACAGAACTTGCCATGTTTTTTTTGTTTATTTACTTGGGCTTGTGAAGTTGTCATCCAAACTCCTTTGAAATTGACAGAGGATATGAGCCAGTGACATCTTTTAAGTATACATAAAGAATCCCACAATTTGATGTGCGTCGATCCCCATTCACATTTACCATAATTGCTATCCTCGCTGGTTTCCATTGTGCTTTGACTCATGTAGCAGGAGAAGAAAATCTTGGCAAGTTGTCAGATTTCCTGCCCGCCCGCCGGCCCGCCCGCCTGTCCGCCCGCCCATGAGCTTGGGGTAAAGATTAGGCCCAATGTATTCCCTGTATGTCATAAGAGGCAACTAGAAGGGACAACTCGTCTAATGTTCCAATACAGGCCCGTAACCAGCATAACCAGGGGAGGGACAGTGGGGGAAGACACCCCAATTAAAAAAGCCTCCAAAACCCTGAGGAGAGCTAAAAAGGGGAAAAAGAGATTTTATGAGCGGAGTGAGCCAAATAAAAATTAGTGTTTGTATGCTTTTTTGTTGAAAAAAGTTAAAATTTTGGTAAAAAGATCCTAGAACAAAGATTGAGTTTGTATGTTATCATTATGTAAAAAAGAAAGCGTGTTTGTGTACAAATAGACTGTTTATAAGTTTTGTAATTAGATTGAAAAAAAAGTGAAATATTCATTAAAATGTATTTTATGTTTATTTAGTATATAAGTAACCACGGTGATACAATATGACACAATTTGTGATGAGGTGTTCTTAAAGTCTAATACCCCTGTTAGATGAACCCAGGCTCATTAGAAAACCTGTGAGAGTTGCAATGTATTATGGGATTGTAAAAATGGTGAATTTCTTGGTTGGGAAATTCATGGGAAATTGAGGTGTATCGTTTTCCCCAAAAAGTAAGGACTGTTGTACTAAAGGATACATACTAAAATATATTTAAAAACCAATAGAAAAGTGAATAAACAAAACCGTATAACAACTTTCTGTTTGTTTCCTCTCGTTTCCAGTATACATCTATCGGAGTATGCAGACGTTACATAGCCCTTGGGGCTTCCACAGGAGGCCTGTACATATTCCACAGGGAAACTCTGAAATACCTTCAAGTTCTAGCAAATAAAGTAAGTAAATAGTTGTAATTTTAGTATAGTCTTGTATTGAGTTTGTGTATTGTTAAATACTGTTGATATGAGAGTTTCTGTAACCTAACCCATCTGACACACTTTTTTCTGACACAGTTATGAATTTGGAAACCTTAACGGTAATAAACCAACTCCTGTTCATATGCTTCCTACCAACAAAATCAGAATACTGTCAATAGCAGTTCTTTATATGCATAAAGAAAACAATACATTTTGAATCTTAACACGTACTGTGCTCAAGTGATCGAGATCTCGATCAATACATGTGGCAGGTATTATAAAATGCTGCCTTTGTGTGCATTAGAGTGTTAAGTTGACCATTTGTCTGCAAAAATTGTCTGAAGTCCACAGATATGGAAAGTAAATTGTATTAGCCCGGGCCCTGACCCATAAAACATTGCTAATTGATTTGTGATTTCAGAAAATTCCAGTGTTTTTAATCCAAATGCTCAATATTTTACAAATGCTTACTGTCTTTGAGTGCAGTTAGTAAAAATATGTATCATGTATCACAAGGGAAAATTTGGGTCTTCCATTTTGTGAGCTGCTGAAATTGAACATCCCAAATTTGTCCAAGTGATATATTTTACTATTGCACAAATATAGGTAGTCTATATTTGTTTTGTATAATGATATCACATAGATGCCTATCACAGTGCAAGAGTACAGTGCAATACTAAAACTATTGCATGGCTCAAACCACCTGAGAGCTATATAAAGACTAAAAGTCACATTAACACATTCCCCGGACTTTGAGCTACTTCTAGCCCAGATTTGCTTCAGCGGTTCCATTGTTTTAGCACAGTGAAGTTGAACCATTTCTCAAAACTAGCGAGACATAGCAATTCTGACCACAGACTGCCCTAATTTTCTAGCCAGAGTGTCTCGCCTCGAGGCCGTTTTTCATTGAAACTGCAACCCGATATCAGCTTGTGTGCCCACATATGTTTGCCGACGGGGGTCAGTAATTGCCAATCTTTATGCCTAAAATCCCTGGTGTGTGAGGCCCATGAATTTGCCTAGCATGGGTCCAGGGAAAGGGTTAATGGTAGAGCCTTCCTAAAACTACTGTGTTGTTGTCTGTCTACTCCATTGGCAATGACCTTTGTACCAGTCTCGACACATGCGCCATATTTGGTCATGTGTTATTTGTTTTAGTAATATAATACTAATAAAAAAATTATGTTAACCAAATTTGAGTTTTACCTCAATATCTTGGCTCTGTGTTCAGGAAGTTTTGGGCTGTTGCACTGTAGTAACAATCAGCATTTTTTCCTTGGTCTCTCTGCAGGAAGGAGCTGTGACTAAAGTGGCATTTGCACCTGACGACAACATAGTAGGCTTTGCTACAAGGTAAGTCTCCTGGACTACCTTCGCTGTAACAATTGTTTGAACTAAGCATACGCAGTACCGGCGTGTGCGACCTGTACACGGGGGTATGGCGTGTCTGTTTTAATCATTGTGTTTGCGCGCTGTTTACAGCAGTGCGACCTTTACGCACACATGCAGAAGATTGTTCAAATCTTTTCAAACAATTATTACTCAGAGTATAATTATCACCATTTTAAAAAAAATTATGTACAGTGATTTCAAATAGATGGTAACTGCAGTAAGTTATATTAGTCAATTAGCTGTCATGACCATCAAATTCACTGTGAGTCAAAATGACACAATTGCATTGAATTTTGTTAGTGCACAGCAGGGGCGGATCCAGGATTTGAAAAACGTCAAAATTACCGGGGGCTGAAAGGCTAAACTTGTCCAAATGGGCTGATTTTGCAAGATTTTGCAGAATTACTGGGAGGCGCGCGCCCCCTCCGCCCCTCCCTAGATCCGCGCCTGCACAGAGGGCATTTTGAACTAATCCTGTAATGCATTGCAATGTGCCTATACTGTACTGTACTGTACTAAACGCATGCCAGTACTTGGGATAAAAGTGTTCAAGAAGTTTAAGGACCACAAAATATTTTTCAGTTATAAATATTCGTTAGAGAGACATTGGCACATTTGAAAAATATCGCCCTCAAGATTTTTCAGAATTGATATTTTTCATGGTTGTAAAGCTTTTATATATACATTTAGCCTCACCTGGAAATGATTAAGACCAAATCAGTGCCCTTATGGGTAAACAGAACGATTTTATAATAAAATAACTCTGGCGACATTTATTCAGCAGATGGCAGAAATGGTGTTTAAAACACACTCTGGAGTTGATTCCCACAGCATGCACCCTGTTTAATCGGTCTGTGACCTTTGTGGTTTTAATCAATGAGTATGAGTCTATGATATTCATGTACTTGACACATTGACAGAATCAATGCATGATTGCCAACCAATTACATATATCCTGTCTCATACTAAATGTATGAGTGTTTTACAAAAAAGACTAAAATACTGGCAAATGGCTGGACCAATTTAACTGAAAATTTCTAATCAGATGCTTTTAGGTGATATGCTTCCACGTTCTTTACTTAAAATAATGGTATCGCCTTGGTTTCAATTTGTCGGAATTGTACCAGTTTCCAAAATCGTACCTTTATTCTCTAAATTTAAAAAAGAGCCCACTGTGTGGTGAGTGAGGGGGTGATGATCGCCATAGGGAGGGTAAGATGATCAAAGCCCCCCAAAATTGAAATTGTTGAAAAAAAGAAATACATCCCAAATTTGATATAACCTGGAAAGTGACAGGGAATGGATTTGTAAAGATGCATCTTTTAAAAATACTTAATGTGATTCCTGAACTGTTTGAACTCAGTTCACCTGCTCTAATCTTAATTCCCAACGTTATTTTCTGCAATACTAAACAAGGTAGATCTGTTGGAAGAGCTCTTACAAAACAGCTTATTTTTGTTTGTTTCTTTAATACTACAGTCTTGGTTTTGTGATTGCCTGGGAGCTTAACATAGACCAGCGTGACCAGCCGGAGAGACTAGCATTATCAACGGCTCACCGCAACGTACAGGTTACATGTCTACAGTGGGATTCAGCAAGCCTTAGGCTGTTCTCTGGAGACAACAAGGGAAGGGTTACCCAGACCAATGCAGATTCAAGGAGAGTAAGTGATATAACGCTAGCTACTAGGAATTGGCAAGCCAGGCTCATTGAACATTAAGGCCGGTATTCTGAAAGGGAGTGTAACTTTAGACCTGGGTGTAAACCAGGGTTAGTCCTACATGTGTGGACCTTTTTCCCTTCCAACATACTCTAAAAAAATTTGCTGAAACAGGTGAGGAAAATTCCTCATGGATGGCCTGCAACGGGCCCATCCATGAGGAATTTTCTCACCCCATACAGCAAACCTTAAGAGTATGTTGAAAGGAAAAAAAGGTCCACTCTTGTAGGACTAACCTTCGTTTAAAACCAGGTCTAAAGTTAGACTCCCTTTCAGAATACCAGCCTAAGGCTTTTCACACTGAGCAGGGGAGCGATCCACTTTTGCAATTGGTCGCGTTTTTTAGGACTAGTTCAGTCGTTTTCTGAATACTAGATGCGCATGTACAATAATGCTTTAGTTATGATGTAAGAGGTTTCCAAGTGAAGGATTTAATGAGCTGCTGCTTTCACAAAAATACTTCTTTCTGAGGTATTTACGACACTTGTTGTTGTTGACCTTTTTAATGAAAAGGCACATGGCCATTCTTTTAAGTGATATGACTTGTCACCTGCCCTTGATTTGTTACTGCACAGAAAGTATGCATTTCCGTCATGAAATTGAATGGACTGCATTAGGAAATTCAACCTGGTGAATAGTCTCTTACCTATAGTGCATTATTTAGCGGACATGTCTGTGCTTTTATTTGAGGAAACAACAGCGATATGTGTGTTAGTGTCAGTGAAGTGTTATAATGAATTTGGTGGCTGGTTTGAAGTCTACAGTGTGAAAAGCCTTAATGTGTACTGCTGAATCCAGAGGGTGAGGTGGCTGAGCAATCTAAGGCACTGTCAGCAGGGTATCCGATCAAGCGATTCTGGTTCGAGTCCACGAGAGTCAGGTTTTTTGGTCATACTCAAATAGTTCCTATAAGTTTGGAAATACACCTTTTATCGCTGTATGAAACATTTACAATTTTACCCATGTTGATTTACCCCCTACCCTCTCTCAAAATGCTCAAGGATGACAAAGTTGCATCATCTAGATTTGGGATCACCAGGTCAAAGTTGCCTAGAAACCACAAAAAACATTTTGTGTAGACTCCTGTGCAAGGTCAAATGCAAAGGCCCTATGTGGTCTGCCGCTGAGCTACTTATTTTAGGCCACTTCCGGTTACATTAGAGGAAGGGGTCAGCCTTCTAATAAATTGGTTAGGTTAGAAGAATTTTTTCAATCCTTTGAATTTTTCTCCAAGTTAAAAAAATAACTGGAAAACTAAAGAACAGACACTATTGAAGTTGAACAAGAGTATATGTACCTATCTTTTTTTTAAACACCTTTGCTGCGGGCACACTTGAAAAAGTCCAACTATCTCTTATTTTTCAGCCATCAGGATTCTTCAAGATGCCATCAGAGCTTGTACTGTCTACTGACTCCCCTATTGTTCAGCTTGACTTTGCCGATGAAAAAGTACTAGTGTCAGCGCAGACAAAATGCATCATATGTGATACCACAAAGTAAGAGATTAATTGATTATACCTCCAGCAGCACACTTACAACACACCGTATTTGAGAAGTTAGTTGCTGGTTTGACCTCTGGGTTAAAAGAATACTCAAAAGATGCATTCATTATGGAGAACGACAAAGCTGAATAAAGTCATGCAGTGTATCTGACACTAAACTGTTTTCATTCTGAAAGGCTATTTTGGCCCCTAATGTAATTAGATTTTTTGGTGTGTATTACCTGAATAAATGTTCTAGGAGACACTAATTAGTCCTTAAAGGGGGATGGTCCGATTTAAGTATATCAAGTTTTCATCTTGGTAGAATGGCCTTCGCCCAAAAACCCCATCTGTAAAGTTTCGCGCAAAAAAAAAAAAAAAAAAAAAAAAAATAACTGGAAAACTAAAGAACAGACACTATTGAAGTTGA
>JAMKCH010016210.1:0-119124 GCA_023653785.1 Ophioderma brevispina
ATGCATACTGAGAAGGTTACGTCCACTATGTTAGGATTTTGAGATAAAAATCTTGTTTTTGAAATTTTGAGACCGAAGTGACCCCTTTACCTTTGACCCCCAAAACGACAACCCGAAGACCATTGGGTGGACAGAGTATGTGCCGCTATGACTTAGCAAACTCTGCTATGTAATTTGAAAGGACAAATGCAATTTCCGGTGAATATTTTTAGCAATTTTTGTCCTTCAGACCAGAAATGACCCCTTATGACCTTTGACTCTTTATCCCTAACACCCTATATGAGGCCATAGGTCATCATCTTCTAAATAACATAATATATAATTAACGACGTTGTACGGCCGCTTGTAAGCGGCTGGCTGTAGAAATAGGGGGCGATGACTGAAATACATTAGCGTTTTGTTTTTCTCTGGTTCCACATAAACATCCTCTTTGGTCCCGTGTAATCTCATTGCCTAGTTAAGCAAAGACGCGGGTTCGAGACCCTGTGTATTTTTTTTTGTCTTTATATTAAAGAGCCATGAGGACCTTTCCAAAAGAACGCCCCCCCCATTTTTTGTCGAACCACTTTTTTTTGCCATATTTTGAATGGCTTACCAATTATTATATAACACCTGAAATGAATACCGAATACAGCCTCTTTCTGTAATAATATAATTATTAGGTATTTTCTGTCGTGCACGACAGAAATTCAAAGATGATTTTCCCATGGGAATGATTACATATCAGGCAAGGCTCAAAACAAGGTTTGCTGTTTTCTTTTGTACATTGTTTTGTTTAATAAACTTGAAATGGGTTTTCGGTAGGGTCTACAAACCGGTCTAGTGCAATTTGAGAGAAAATTTGTATCTTTAAAAATCTTCCTCCTGTCACTTAAATTCAGCTCGCCAGTTTCCCCCGGTTTTTTATTAGAAATATTTATCTAATAATTAGCTCGGGTTTTGTATCATTTACTTGAATCCGCGCGTAACTAAATTGAATTTCACATCGTCATAGATTCCTGCTAGAATCAGCAGTATAGGTCCATTTTTCCTCTTGATAGAATGGTCTTCAATTTCACCGCAAAAAACCTCATCTTAAGCGTTTTGGCGCTCATTAATTTCACCCCATTCTGAAGTGAGAGCTAAAAACAGCTAAAAATGCAACAGAGGTCAAGTCATGTTACATTTTTTGGCTGAGTCACAATCATTTGCTCGTAGTCTGGTTAGAATACATCAAACAGTAACTGAGCTAGAGGCTGTTGAATTGTTGCCGGAAAGAAGAACGCATCAGAAACAGAACAAAACGGCCTGAAGGCCATCTTGTAAAAACATGAAAAAGCACCAAAAGGAATTTTAATTATAAATATGACAATAAAAGCTTTGGCATAATACAAGGGCCCTTGCTGGTCAGTATTGTACATTTGATATACACAGGAAGAAATCTATCCGTAAACCAAAAAAATGACAACACAGAGGTCTATGGATCGCTGTGATACAAATATTTGCTCATAAAATCAAAACGCACCATGAGAATAACCTTTTCAAGGATATCTGTTGAATCTTATGCAACAACGAAGTTGCCAATATGATGAAATGTACCTCTTAAAGGGGTATTTCGTCCATCCCCCCATTTTACCTCAAAGAAATTGAGAATTTTATATCATCTGAACTCTTGGCTCAAATATAGTATGTGTGCCTAATCTTATTTGGCAAATTTGATCTACTCAAGAAGAAATTTGTGATTTTGTATTTTTCTGTCCATAAATGGACAGAAATTACAACACAGTGGTCTGTGGGGCAGCACAATACAGCTAATTTGCTCTTAACATTAAAATGCAACATCAGAATCAACTTAAATTTTGGAAATAAAATTTTCTTGAAGATAGCTAATGAATTATAAACAAATATAAATGTGCTAGAATCACAAAATGCACCTTTTAATTATAGGATTTATTATCTCAAGAAATGTAGATCATTTGCAGCTAAGGAGTTCAACCGTAAATCAAGACAAATTCAGAGTGTGTCATAAGTAGATGATGGCAACCAAGCATCATTCAATATAACAACTCACACAAATTGAAATAGATTACAGCAATGCAGACTGCAAACTACAAATGATTTGGGTGCTTTGATGTAGGCTGGTCATTATATAATATTGGATGGCTTTTGAGGGTGATATAATAATAAAATTGCGTGTGCTATAGCAATATTGCACAAGTTGAAGACGAGAACAATATTGCTATAGCGAGACCAATAGATTATTGTATCATCCTATTATGTTGTATAATATGACGCTGACCTACTGGCATCCAAACATAAAACTACAAAACTGTAACTCTGTCCTATTGTAGATACTATATGCATCCTAGCCATGGCTTATGATTGGGTTAACCCCAAAAGGTGTAAGACTTTTAAACATTTCCAGATTTCGAATTGAACCATAATTTAAAAAAACCAGAAAAATACATTTAAAAAAAAATTAACATTTTGGAACTGGAATGTTCTTTCAGCAATAAAAGCATAACCACACTTTTTGTAGGGTATAATACCCTTACTCCTGCTTAGCCAGTTGTTCGATTTATGGAAAAAATCCTGCATGCACTTGTGCATGGTAATCAAAAACTATATGCACACTTTAAGTGTTACTGCTACATGCACTTCAAAATTACATTTTTTTAATGCCTCGACCTTCACCAGCAATTGTCACTTGCCAGACCTGCTGACATTATCTGTTTTTTGCCGGTTTATCATCACTTTTTTGAGATTCTTTTAGGGATGCTTCACTGTGGGAGTGGGTTTGTCATTCAAATAAACTTTACTAGCTACAAACTTATTACTTGCACGTGTGCATGCATAGTGGAAGTTACTGCACCAAAAAATCTACTGCGTAGTGCATGCTTGCCATGTGCTAAACGAACACTGTCTGTACCTTTCGTTTGAGGATTCCCACATAAAAGTTTGCGTCCCACAAGTGTTTGGGCCACTGGGCAAGGGCTTATATCCATGTTCAGGAAATGAAGATATGCCACCCTTGCATCCCTGTACCGCAAGCAGACTTGGGGGGGCCCAAAGCTGTATTCATCTTGGACAGTTATTCTCAAAGTTACAATCGTCAGGTGCTTCTCACTTCTGCTATTAGTAAAGATACATCTCTAAAGTTGACTCTTTCTTAATTATATGATTCCTTTGTTAATCTTTGTGTGAAGTATGAAACCACATGTTTTTGTCATCGTGGTTTGGGCCTTTAAGAGTTTACCTTCTACAATTGTGGACACTGTAAAGGATAGCACATATTATCAGTGCTACAAACAAATACTACCATAACCATGTACCAAAAATAAAAGGACATGGTATAAGAATCAGTTCATATTGATGAATACTGTAGAGTGTTACAATATGCGGTTATAGACATGACTCTTCATTTTAATGACTGTTCCCATGGTCCATATAGAACCTTGTCCTAGTCTGTTAGTCAATAATAAAAATTCAAATATGCCCCTTGCAGGGAGTTGATTTTCCCAACTCTGACAGTTTTGAATAATCAATCCAATTTTTCATTCAAGATTTTTGCTTTTTACGTGTTGTGTATTATTGCTTAGGTGCTTTTTAAATGTCATTAGTCACCTCGGTTTGGATAGCAAGCATTTATAATGATCGTGTCCATTTGGGTACACTTAGAAGCAATTAGGATAAAATGAACGGTCTCTTTAATTTAATACCCTGCCACACCTTAGGTACCTTCTTTCAATTCCCCCGTTTCCAAGGTCATTATTGCAATACAGCATGTTTCTAGTGTCATTATGATGCTTGAAATCAAGACCTATAATCGGAGAATATACATCAGGTCTTATACGGTTGCTTTTTTAATCAAGGTTTCCACCCCGGATACAACTCCAAGTCCCATTTCAGTCCTGTACAAAATTGGGGAGATGAAAACGTCATTTTCTCCATCAATGGAACATATCAGACCTTAAGCTAACATTCTGCTTGAAGATCACATTGTACTACTCACGCGCTATCAGTCCATGAAATTTGGGTTGTTATCCCAAAAATTGAGTCTACTGGACCGTGAAGATACCATGCACCATGGACCCTGAGGTCAGGGCACTTTTTCAGTTAGGTGTCCCTGTAGAATACGGTGATCAGAAAAAAGTATAAAAAAAACAACCAATGAGAGGATTTTTTATGAGAACCTAACGGAATTTTCCACATTAATTCTTGTTTAGATAGTCGTGTTTTTCGCTTCACCATAATTTTAAATTTTTGAAATCGTCAAGGCATTCAAATGCAGAGTTGATTTGTGAAGATATCCATTTTCTGCCCCGAACAGATTGCACACTGACGTACACATGAGACTCATTAATGCGCAGCGTGAGGGCTTCAAAATAAATTAAGAGGTTGATTTCTTTGCGCGGTATTCAAATCCCGCAGACATGTGTTGAATGATATGCACACACTTAAATTTAATGAAATCAATTTTTATTTTTAAAATGGAACATTTTATGCTTCCTGTTATCCCGTCCCTATACATGTTTTTTTGGAAGTTGTACTACGTTGAAACCCATAAAAAACAAAAAACTTTAAATTTGTTTATGGTTTGCACTCAGTGTTGCTGCTAGTTCTTTTGATATTTTTGATATACGGTTTCATTTTCAGTCTTACCCACCATGTACCTGACATTTTCATTTGGGAGGAGGGACCAGCGATGGAACCATTGAACTCTATTGAGGGCTAGAATGGGAATATTTGAGTGCGATCCAACCCTCTCCCGTCCCCTCCCCCCCCACCACAGGCTGTTACGTCACTGGGGTTTCCTGACATTTATCGCACATTAGTAATTACTGGAGGATATGCGGCAATCCCAAGGCGCCGTAAACCAAGATACTTCTTTGGGTTACTCTAGCGTGTAACTGGGGGTTCGGTCTTTCACATCGGGTACTTTTCCTCCGCAACTTTCCCGTTTTGTACACCCCCGTTTGATCAATTTTTAATGCGTAATTTTTATATGAGACTAACAAAACAGGAATGTACTACAGAAGAAATATATGAAGAGCACAGAGAGTTTTCCATGAAAACCGCTCATTTGGTGTACTTTTTTTTTACTCACGCCTTACGGTTTTAAATTGGTATTCGGATCAATGTACCTTTTTTGATATCCTACATATTTTTTTATAATCATGGCGGGAAAAATTTTGTGCTTTTTTCCCCGGGACACAATCCAACTTTCCCCAAAAAAAACCAATATTGGTCCATTCATCCTCTAACAAAATGTCAAAATTTCCATCCAATGTCAAAATTTCCCTCCAAAAGTCAAATTTCCCTGGAAACCAGGTTCCTGAGTTCCCTACTTTTCCAGGCATGTACTGTAATATTGATATTAGGCCACCATCTTTTCAACTATTGGAGGGGCCTTGTTCTCCAGAGAGTGGATTTTAGGAGTTCCGTTACTGTTGGCACCATTATAATGTATTCTACTGGGTCTGACTATTCAGCAAATCGATGTTGCCATTTTTTTTTTTCTTTTGACCTTTCGTGACCCTGACACGGAGGTCAAAGGTCAAATGGCTAATCGTCCAATTGATATGACACCATTGGTATAAAATGTGGCAAATTTCCAAGGAATATTGTATTGATATTTATTTTGTATTTGACCTTTCATTTCGTGGTAATATGCCAAATAACTAATTAGAGACAATAATTGGCATCCATTTGCCTTATTCAGACCCCAGTCGGGTGAGTCCTGTCCCAAGCAAGAGTTAGGCCTCAGTTTTGCACCCGTATAGTTAAACCTACACAACCCCAATTTTACCTTGCTTTTAATGCCCACGGCTAAGTAAACCAAGTTGTTTTCTATGAAAATGTACAGAGAAATGTGACGTAGTCGATATCCCTCGTCTTCCAGCCTTTTTTTTGTACACGGTTTACCAGGGGGAGGTTACCACTCCCTCGAGACTTCGTTATAAACACCCGATGCTTATATTTTGATTACCAGTGGATATTTTATGTTCCCATCTTTCCATTGAACCAAATAAGTACCAACATACCTATATGGCGTCCCAATGCATCATAAGTCATTGTGCCCGCACAATGGCATTTTCAAGAAATCGGTGAAAATCCATTTGGCAGCTAAAAATCGTAGATATCGGATTTTCACCGGTTTTCCGCTCTAATGATGGCAATTGACTAGTTTTACATAAACTAGAGTTTAGAGCCATACTGTGGCATCATCTTTCAAAAATGTACATAAATATCTGTAGGTGGCACCCCCTATCCCCTTCGACTTTTGAAGGCATACCCTAACCCCGGTGAGGTGCTACCTTCACTTTTTTTTCGCTAAAATTACCAGAAAAGATTGAAGAACATTAACCCATAAGCTTTTTACGAACGCGTTTGGGCATTTAGGCGCACCGAGCAAGTTTTTGTGTTTTCACTGGGGGGTAAACCCCCTGGGTAATATGAGGGTTTAAACCAATCTATGGAATGAATTGTGTTATACCGGGGTTCTTCACCTACAAGATAAAAGTTAGTGTTTTACTTTTCAGTCTCAGCGCACATCGTGTGATTTTTAATTATTCCTTCCATCCAGGGCCCAGGGGATTGTCACTGTTCCTTGATGGGGATATCAGGGGATGTGGGCCCAAAGAAACACGTAAAAAGGATATATTTTTCAAAGATTGTGCACGATACGTAAAAAGGTAGCAAAACCATCTGAACTCTTGAAAAAGATTGTATCTTTTCACACTTGAACCCGGACTTGAACATACGAGGGGTGATGGATAGTTCTAGCCTAGAAATAGATATGCTCCCAAAGTTCAAATTTACACCGTACAGTTTCATCCTTGTTTAATTTTCTCGCGTATTGCTTCAATAGGTCCGCCATCTCAATGTTTGTACCTGCAAGTTAAAAAATAGAACGATTAACCATGAAACTTCTGGAATTTTCTTTGAGAATGAAACTATAGACGGGGTAAATTTGAACTTTGTATCATATCTCTTTCTACCTTAGGCTTAGAACTTATCAATCCCCCCTCGTACATTAGTGTACGATTTGGAGTTTTCCAGTTTGTATATCGTATTCGGCTCGGTCAAATAATTGCCAAACTTATATTAAGGGTAGGATCTTACACTTACCTACTTGGTTTAGGGTCCCCCCGCCCCCCCCCCTCCTTTAGAGCAATCAAATTACTTGTATATGTACTTGTTTACGGTCCTTTTTAAACTTCTTGTTTAGGGGGTGCGTGACTTTGAAAATGTGGACTTTTTGGTAAAATCAGACTCACCCCCATAAAATGGCCCTTTTTGAACACCTCAATACTAAAAAAGTGGACTTTCTTTCAAACTTTCTCTACCGTTGGACCATTTTATGGACAAAAAATCAACAAATAGGTGCAGTTTCCTCCTTTCCCCTTTCCTTTTTCCGCCTTTTGTGGGTTTTGTGTTTGTGTGTGTGTGGGGTGGGTGGTGCGACGTTGTCCTGCTGCTGATCTCGGGATATTCCCCATCTCCATACTGCCATTGCCCACGTTCATGAACAAACTCATAAGCTTAGGGTATTATTTTGAATTAGGTTCTGTAAATTGATCATTACTTTATGGGCTATTGTCCCTGATTATTGCACACACTCTTAAACTAAGACCCCGCCAGGGAATATGATCAATGTCAATGAAAACAGGTTCATCAAGAAAGAAGACTAATTGAGATAACAGTGTGTTGGAACACTTAAAGATTGTGAACGTATTGGTTGAACAAGAATATAACATCTATCAATCTAGGGACTAAGTGACAGCAGCCCGGAACAGCAGTAACAGGTTTCCATGTTCTGGCACATTTTTTGTATGGTAAAAAATTGCAAGTTTGTGTGGAACATTTTTACAAACTGTGTAAACAATTCATTTACTTAACGTTTTGTATGGGCTTAAGAGCAGCTATATGGGGGATGACGCGACTGATCTTTCTTTAACCTTATATACCAATTTGGTCTCTGGTTTAAAGGATACAGCATATACATGAAGAAAACAACAATTTTGTGTTGCACTTTTTACCAACTGTAACATTTAATTTGGTTTAATCAAAATGGTCATTGATAGCAGCTGTGAATGCATGGGAATGGTATAGCCGTGGGAATTCTCAACACAATGACCATACGGGGACTTGCCACAGAGTCTCATTGTTTATCCTTCTGGTATATCAATGATTCCCTTTTTTTCATGCCATTTTGGTATATGACAATTGTTCGTTTTCAATATTTTCTCAATCGGAAACCCAATTTTCAAAAAATTGTTGGGAAAAATTAAGTCCAATTTTCTCAATCTGAGTAAAAATTTGGTCCACATTTGAGGAAAAAAGTACAAATAACTTTGCATTAAATTTGGCGGCCCAACATTGGCATCTCCGTAAGCTATGGTTCCCTTTGTTTGGCAAAAATGGTGTAGCTATGGGTACTATTCGGGTTGCACCTCCCTACCCAACGAAACCTGAGACAAAACCCCCCCCCCCCCCCCGGTATTGGTGACTACTGATTTGCTTAGACGAGACTATCCAGGGTCTCTGAATGGGATCTCATAATGAAAACATTATACATGTGACTGAGGACTAAGATAATAGTAATACATCTTTTTGTCTCTGAAGTGCGAATCGTGGCTTATTTCACGGTAATAACGACGATTCTTTCCATGGATTGGTAAAGACTACTGTCATTTCTCTTGCACGTTTTACAAAACAACTTCTTTACTTTACTTCACACTAAAAATAACATGTTCATTTTCCCGTGGAAGGTGTCAACATGCCATAACCACCTCACCAAATAGTGGCAAATTTTGACCACGAAAAGGGTCCTTCAGGGTCAAAATTTGACCACTATTCGGAGTTAGTGAAGTTGACACCTTACAACGGAAATGACCACGTTGTGTTTAGTGTGGTACCATGGGTACTAGGCTAATAGCAAGAAATAATTGAATAATGGGAATTGTGTAGGGTTCATTCTACATTAAAGAATATAGTGTTTACAGATGACTCCATTGTGACCAATAACTATTTAATGCCTCACTCTTTGCTTTGGCAGGACGGGAGCGCAAACGGCAATTTTGCATATTGTCCTCTATTAGGTTATTTTGCATATTCAAGAAAACAAAGGTCAATACCAAATAATATCATATAAATAGTCCTATGTGAATTGGCCACATTTTGGTAACAAGGTCGAACATACTTTGGACTATTTACTGACATTTTGAACCTTTGAACCTTGTGTCAAGGTCACTACAGGTCAAAAGAAAAAATGGCAACATCGTTTTCTGAATAGTCAGAACCAGTAGAATACTTTTATAGGGGTTGCCAACAATTAACATGAACTCACGAAATGTTCATAGGCCCCTCACTAAACCCAAAACTCGCCATATCTCTCAGTTTTAGGGTACACTTAGAACGTCCACCAAAAACACCATCATTTGCACAAGAGGCTGGACTTTCCTCTGTTCTCATGTTATTTACTGGTGTGAAATTCCACGGACTCATCTGTTTTGTTTACAGGTTTATTCAAAGATCATACAGTCTACTAGTTGGGATAGCCACCTGTTCTGGATAGGACCACACAGCTTTATTCGCAATCCAGGCGGTGCCTCTGATGTAATAGATAATAAACACGTGTGAGGGCAAGACGGCCATAAGTGCAATAGCTGCATTTGAACATCTGTGTGCTGCCATGTGATACATCTGTGTTCGGCCATGTGATACATCTGTTTGCTGCCATGATTAGGATGATCTTATCTTTCCTGAGTCAGTGTGGCTCTTGAAATGGTTTTCAGTTGAACTGTGTCGCCTGAAGAATCATTTAATAGCCACTGACTCAAGACATAATAGTATGTTTGATGTAAGTTCTACCAAATGGCAAGCTATTGCACTAACGACCTTCTTGCATTCATACAACATATATATTAAATTAAAAATATAAATTTGAGATACTATTCCCATTTGCTAGAGGATGGAACATGTTTTCCAGATAATAAATTTTTAAGACATCATACTTTAACCGAAATGACAGTTTGAATGAAAAAAAAATCACACCATCCAGATTTGAACCCAGGACCTTCTGATGCTTACAGATGCTTTCACCAATTTATCTATAGATTCCTATGGGGGAAGAGCATTGATGTTATATCTATAGGTCCTCAGTTCATTCCCATTCCTCTTACATCTTCTGATCCAAGAAGCACATGCCAAATGTTGTGGTAAACATAAATATTAATGGCGCATTTGGCATATTCTGATTGGGGCACAGAGATTCTTTGAATACAGTGAACGCGAAAGCCAAGATCTGCAATTCAGTTGACATAATTATTCTGATTTGATGACTTGTCAACATATTTGCAAACGATGCAAAATTCTGTAAGTGGTCACAAAAATACTAAAATGTCTTATATCTCTGTTAATATTGCTATAGAATCAAAATCCAAGGTTTGAGCTTATGTCGTACGATTTCCCAGGATACCAACGTAGACAGTTGTACAGAAGGATAGGCTTAGACATGTAAAATGTCATAGCCCTGCCATACTAGAGGTGACTTGTTTCTTACAACAAGTAGTGTAGATGGGAGAAATTCATCTGTGCAAGGCCCTTTCAACCCAGCCTTTCTCTCTCTGTTGACTGAAAATAGACATACAGGCTGATTCAAAAGAAGGTTACTCATTTTTGCCATGGTTTAGTAAAAAATAAAAAGGAAATTATCTGTAATTAATATACTCATCTCAAAAGAAGCAATTTCTTGAAGATCTAATTTTAAAAAAAAGACTGTTTAATCCTTCAGCATGCCAAACCCCAGTTGTACTCATTTCATAAAATCACCCATTTTCCTGCTCTACACATCTCTGGGTAAACTTGCATCAGTTTTCTATTCACACTAATAATACAGTATCTACAAGACAATCTATTGGTTTGGCCAACTGTTATTGGTACAAAATGAAAGTGCTCCTCCATACTCAGAACCACGAAATCAAACGATAATTAGTTCATCTTTCTCCCATTGATCAAATGCAATGTATAACTGAATTTTTCCAATTCGCAACGTCTTTCTTTGTGTTTTTTTCAACAACTGCAAAATATGCAATGAAGTGTTTATTCTTATATAACAGAAGTCTACCAAGAGGAAACAGTGCTAGAATGCTCATGAGATTAAAAACAGATCCATTTGAAATTGTCCAGATATTAAAATTTTGAACTTGAATTGATGTGATATTGGAGTATGAATCACATACAAACGTATTATATTTTCTGACACATAAAGTATGGTAAACCAACGGAGGCCTTTTCTTGTTCATGCATTATTGATTTGGTGTCATAGAGGCAAGTTACCCAGAGTGTGCAGTCAGGAAAATGGGTTGTTTTATTCAAATTAATATAACGCGGGTTTGGCATGAGCAAATTCAAAATTCTTTTTTTTTAATTTAGACAATCAGAAACTGCTCTTTCTAATGACATATTAGTTTACAATAAATTCATTAGAGATTTTTTACTAAACTACAACAAAAATGAGTAAACTTTTTGAATCAGCCTGTATATCACATAAAATTTCAAAGTAGCAATCACATATACATGAGTTACAAATATATTAAAGGGACACAATGCATTGAAAAGTATTCACACATAATGAAATGGACCCTTACTGAAATCACTTCCACAAATTTGAAAATAATTTGGATGTTTACATTCTTTAAAAAACAGTAAAATTGGCAAGAGTTAGGCATATTCTGCCACAGAAAATCAAGGTGTTGATATCCTTGCCAGAATTAGCCAAGATTAGCACATACAATAGCAATGATCTTTGAGCTGATAACTGCATGCTTTGCAATGCTGGCAGTAATGTCAGCATCCTTGGCTGTCTGTGGCAGAGAAGTGAAACTTACAAAGAAATAATATTAGTTACTCCTCTCTTTTTGTGTTGTCTGCAAGAATTGCAGAAGGCACATAGTGATTACTCTGGTCGTATGTTTGTGTATATATGTGTGTGTCTGTGGTCAAAATGTTAACCCTTAATATTTTCCCTGTATGAGTTCCGTAAGGGCTACGATGATGAAACCTCGTGGAAAGGAGGGGGGAGGGGTGGGGTGATATGTTGGTGACCTCATGTGACCTCATGTGACCTTTGGCCCCATTCACAAACCGGGACGGCACGACTGCGATATATTTTTTCCAAAATGCAGACACCCAAATTGTTTTTAAATTTGTGCAAGTGATTTCAATAAGGGTCCATTTCATTATGTCTGAATATTTTTCAATGTCAATGTGTCCCTTTTGAAGTAGAATAATATTGTGTTCAATGCTATCAAGAAATCTGTATTTGAGGTATTGTACTCATTACGAAGGAATGTGATGGTGTTGTTTAGTGATATGTCAGGCATTTACCAGACAGGCTCTAACTCAAGTTCTCAACTGGCTTTGCGTGGACCAAATCCGGTGCACCAGCCAGCCTAAAACATACAGAAAAAAAAGAAAAGAAGTGCATTTAGCCCTAGTAGGATGACACATAGGGATAACTGTGGGCTGTTAGCTGTAAGCTGTGGATTGTGGCCATAAACAAGGTTAACAATTGCTCATTTCTCACATATACATTGACTGATTAACTTCATACTTGGTCAGAACCACTGGCCCAAGGTTCATATGCAGTGTCAACAGGTTGACCTCTGATGACCCCTATGTGAACTCACATCACCAAACTGCGACTCCCGTTGGCAAACTACGATGACAAGAAACACAAGCTTTCTGGGGAACAATGTGATTTTAAAAATACTTGATTATCTTTGGCCCGCAGGCAAATATAGTTGATAGTTGTATTCATGTTACATAAAAATAAATGTAACTTTATAATTTGTTAATGTTGACAGTATCCTTCCCCTGAGTGGGACACAGTTACACCAGAGGCCAAGAACCTGATCAACAGTATGCTGACGGTGAACCCTGCCAAACGAATCACAGCACAAGATGCACTCAAACATCCATGGATATGTGTAAGTATTCCTTTAAACTAGTAGCCAAAGTGTTCATAGACATCAAACTGTTTATAAGTATATATGATATAAAGAAGCATAGTCCATTGAAGATTCAGAGAAAAAATGCCAACATGACAGTGCAATATACTGGGTATTTAACCACAAGTCAACTAGCAACAGGACAAGTTTCATGAAAATCTGCCAATAAAACTATGAGAAAAACACAGCTGTTTGACCACCATACAAATTGTCTGTTTTATTTTAAAACAATTTTAAGCAGTGGCGACACAATTTTAAGCAGTGGCGACACAATTTTGATAGCTGATATAAGTAGGGATATGCAAGAGCTATTACCTCCTGTAAAAATAAAAATCTATTACAGGAATCTTGCCATATATGCTTACAAACTTTGGTTTTATTACTAACATATATAGAATCTACCAGGGTTAAAAGGGCTAACATCAAGATAGTGATGAGAATTCATAGTTGGACTGATCAAAGTGAATTCTATACACCTCATATGTAAGGCAAACAGGGATTGAGTGTTTGCCTCCCATATGGTATATTGAATTCATCTGGAATAGTCCGGTGTCAGAATAAATACCACGGCATGGGAGGCATATTCCCTTCCATAGGGATGTATGGAATTCCTCTAGAATAGGCTGCTCACAATAATACTTATAGATACAAAATGTTAGCAATCATTATTTTCCAAAAGGGTCTGTTGATGTAGGACTTCATAATATGATGTTCCATGGTCAATAAGGAAGGCAAACAGGGATTGAATATTTGCCTCCCATATGGCATATTGAATTCATCTGGAATAGTCAGGTGTCAGAATACTTTTGTTTTTACATTACGACCTGACCAGGGCTATTCCAGATGGTTTCAATACCACAGTATAGGAGGCATATTCCATTTTTGTTGTGCCTTCCATAGGGATGTATGGAATTCATCTAGAATAGGCTGCTCATGATAATACTTATAGATACAAAATGTTAGCAATCATTATCTTCCAAAAGAGTCTGTTGATGTAAGACCTCATAATATGATGTTCCATGGTCAATAAGGTCTATTATGAGATAAAAAAAACCACGAGTTAATTATGAGGTAAAAAGTATTCTGCAACAAGTAGCCTGTACTTTCAAGAAACCAGGCACAGTAGTAGGTGACCACAACCATCAAGTTCAAGACTTATAGATGGCAAGGCCAGCCTAAGAGGTTGTTTACAGTACATTACGATTTTGTTGCAGTGATCAAATTCAAGAGTGATCAGTATTTGAGAGCAATAAAAGACACATTAGATTTACTTTTAGTAAAGTAGACATGTACTCCCTTTATCCCAACTGAAAATTCAGTAATTTGTTTATTAAAAGATGTTGTTTTCTTCTTTATTTTGTAGCAACGTGAGCGTGTGGCATCAGCCATGCACAGGCAGGAGACTGTTGACTGCTTGAAGAAATTTAATGCACGCCGTAAACTCAAGGTGAGATAGTTTTACATTATAAAGATACATTGTAATCTAATGAAAGACAAACAAAAATAAGATATCCTAATTGCAGAAGATGTAATGAGGTATTGTTAGGTGGTAAATATCAAATTTTGTCAGACAACTACTCTATAAGTGGAAATTTTCGAGAGGTTTTTTATTTACATAAAAACGCGAAAATAAAAACTCGCGAAAATAACTTTTTCCAATAGATTTGTATTGCATTAATGTCAATACCGTGAAATTAAATTCTCGCGCATTTGGCAAAACTGTTAAAATCTCGAAAATATCTGTACGCGAAAATTTCCACTTACACAGTACCACAAACTATAAGGTGATTTGAGAACCATCATGAGAAGGGATAAGGAAATGCTCAGCGTGAGGTATGATGCTTATCTCAACTGCACTTAGTTCCCATTAACATACTGCCGTATTGCTTTCTAAGCTATAGTGGATTTGAGTCGGTGGCATTTGTATTCACCAACATAATGGTTAAAATAGAAAATGGCAAATGTTTTTGGAATGGGCCTTGACACACATGCGTTTTACATTGTACAGCACGTTTATCTGATCCAATAGGTGTGTTGATGTCCCACAGTAAGCCTTCAGCTGATTTCAGAGAATCTCATCATTCAGTCATTGATGTATCATTAATGTTAACTGCTATCACTTGATACGAGCTGATACAATTAAACAACATTCACTTAAGTCAAAAGTGCAAATCACTTAAGAGTGCTGTTGAATGAGCTAACTAATCAGCAGCCAGTTATCGTTACCGCTGAACCAATTGCAAAAGGTAAAGTGTCGTACCGAGCAAGATTGTGCGTGGAGTGCACATCTCTTTCCTTGGTGTTTGGGCCAGACTCCTCCATGTAATTTTTGCTGTGGGGGGGTTCACCACTCCTCCCGCACAACGAGTCTGTATACCATCCCAGCATTAACTGGTACCCATTTACACCTGGGTGGAGAGGAGTAATTGAGGTAAAGTGCCTTACTCAAGACACAACACATTGGCCACAGCGGGGCTCGAACTCGCAGTTTTCTGTGTGGGTCTGGCGCTCAATCCACTGGACCACATGTGCCCATGCCTGAACCAATTGAGCATGCTCAGTTGTCAGCAACCAACAAATTTCTATCCTGTTCATAATTGATAAGCCCTTGCATAAGTGATACAAAGGCTTATTATTATGTGTGAACTATAAATTTGATGTAAATTGTGCATTTTGAAATATTTGTATTCTTTTTGGCCAACGTATATGGTGTGCAGCTACTTGATAATTACCTGCTGCTATAGGTGTAGTGACAATACCACTGAGTGACTGTTCAATCAGTGTCAGCTATGATTGCCAAACAACTAGTTGTTTATTTGCACTGACTGAAACTCTGAAATCAGTTGAAGCTCGCAACAAAAAGTTGAATTTAGGTTTTATTTTAGTGGAATCATTTTTAGGTCAAACCAATTTAGAAATTTGGAAATATAGATTGACCAATTTTTAGGAGTTTGTACAGTTTGTATACAATTTGTATATATCACAACCTTGGATTTCCTGTGGTAGGCAAGCGTTTCATTCTGTTTGTTACATTCTGTTTAGGGTGATGTTTAATAATGGAGTAGGCATCAGGAAAAAAAAAATAGATAAGGGACATTAAAAGTCATTGAATTTTGTGATATTTTCTGAAAGTGCTTCAAAAGTATTTCATTGTTGGAGCCTCACCGTCGACTCCCCCACGAAGTTTAAGTTTTTATGTCATCGCTGACCGTGTATTGTGTGTGTGCCTATCTTTACGTGAAATCAGAACGAATTTACAACACAGTGCCCTGTCGGGCAACGTGATTTGCTTTGATCAGAGTCAAAGGACATTTAAGAAATAACCTTTTCTCGAAGATATCTAATGAGCCATTAAAACAAAGGTGCTACAATCATGAAATGTACCTTTAAAGTCAAAGACCGCATTGGACAACCCTTTCACATCCTGCATTTCAGTTAATCATCATGGCATAGGATGGAATTGGCTTGGATATAGCTTTGGCCAGGATATGTTCAATTTAGAAATTGGTTTTATATATCAAAAATGCTTGAGTTAAAGGGCCATGGCCCAATCGTTAATAGCCTCCTCCCCAGAACCCCAGATTTTACTGGAAGTAGTCACAATTTTGGTATCAGAAGAAAGCTACTATTTTTTCATTTACCCTTTGAAATCTGAAGGCTAAAAAATGTTGGGTTTAGAAGTTATGAGTGAAAATATGCCCCATTTTGGTCAACCAATATTAATTGTACAGAGGGCATACAAGATCATATTTTTAGCTCTCACATCAAAACGGATTGAAATATCGGTGCAAAACTTTACAGATGGGGTTTTGTGGTGAAGGCATTCTATCAAGATGAAAACTTCATATACTTAAATCAGGTTATCCTCCTTTAATTCTAGTCTTTAATTCTCTTTTTCTTGACCATCATATATATATATAAATAACATGATTTTAACAATGGTGTTGTGTTCTAGGGGGCTATTCTGACCACCATGTTGGCAACAAGGAACTTTTCAAGTGAGTGAATATTTGAATATTTCTATGTTTTTTTATTATTTTTGTCAATATTTTTCTACATAATATTTCTTGATTCAGTTAGTAATGGTAGATAAAAAAGGTAGCAGTTTAGTTAGGTAATTTTTGTTTGGTTTATATTTTCTTGTTCCACTTTCACATTTCAATGGAATGAGTTTAAGATAGTATGCAAAACAACAATGCATTTTTATATAATATATTACTGGAGCTATTGTCTGAAAAGCTCAATCCATTAAGAGCTCTGTTCTTTGATGCATATACCTGATGAGGCCATCCATCAATGATCTCATCGAGGTCATTAGGTCAAATTGAGGGATTATAATTATTAGATTTATTTTTGCCTGTAAATTTACAATGTGAAATATATTTTCCAAGTAGATTTATATAATTATTATTTAAGGTTTAATGTAGATGTATCTTTAACAAACACTCTGCATGGCAGGCAATTAGATTAATGTTTATGTCCAGTTTTAAAAGTTTCCAATATTGTAGAATTTCATTCATGGCATTGTATACGAGATAACACCATGGAAAAAATCTTTTAGAAAATGAGAATATCAATTTGAATTATGTAAGTGAGAATATCAATTTGAATTATGTAGTGATTGGTAGTCATTTTGAATGCATATCACAACTTTTAAAGCAGTTTATTTGCTAATTTTGAACAAAGTAGAAACAAAGGAAAAAGTCTGGTAAGGGCAAGAGTCTTTTGAGCTGTTAGCCCTTGGGAAACTCACTACAAGTGACTACTATGGGGACCCTGGATGGGGACGTTCCGCAAACGTCTGTCTCTTTTTCAGTCATTTGTCCACTCTTCCTAGGTCATGTTTGGAATATAGACGGGTGCTTTTTCAAAATGTATCCATTCTGTGTTTTGAAAAAGTAACTCTGTGAAGTACCAATATTTGCCCTTGGGTATACCAATGGTCCAATTTCTTGGAAAATTGGTATGAGTCTACATGTCCACTCAGAAGCACATCTCTACCCAAACCAAAAACAAAATTTCCCCTGGTGTGTCCAAGATTGGACATGTGGAGGGCTTGAATTGAAGGTGTGTTGCCTAATTGCAACACATTCTTTTTTCAAAATTTTATATGAAAAACTGCCACTCGCATGTTAATTCCAACTCTCAAATGAAACCAATTATTAATAATTGCGAGCAGTAATTGTGTAATGCAGTAGCCAATAGACTTTAGAGACAGTGAGTGACCAAAATAAGCTACTTTCTCTGAAGTCATCCAAGAAACCATAATTTGGCAAAAACAATTGAAGATAGGAATTCAAAATACAAACTTTGTAATGGTACCAAAATCCCTGGTTAGAGTTAGTGGTGGGGAATGTTCGGGAACAAATCAACACCTGTAAGCGACTTGATTACCTTTGTGTACATTAGAAAATATTATGAACAGAAAATTATGTGGGGAAATTGTCGGCATTTTCTGCCATAAATTGTGGACAGAGAGAGAGAACCCAATTGCCACCCTGTTGAGTGTTGATGAGTTTGCATTAATCTAACTATAGCAATCTTCACTATTTCTGAAACGAGATATGCACGCAATCTGTGTATTGAAATTTAATGGGCCATACCTACGCCCAGACAATTTCTCTGCTTTGACCGATCATGCACCTGTATGGACTGCATTCTGGTTGTCTAGCATTCCTGACCCACTTCAAGATTTATGTGCAGGTAGTCAGAAATTTGTTTCAGAACTACTGAGGGTTGCTGTAATTAATAAGTGTAGTCCCTGTTTGTTTGTAGTATATTATTAGTTGTTTTTGTTTTTAGAATATTTTTGAATGAGGTGAATATATAAAATAGCAGCATGTTGAACTGCTTTCAAATTTAAAACTGAAATGTCTGGTAACTGTAATGCTAGAAACTAAGTATTTAATGCCTTCAAGTTTTTATAGTATTTTGAAGTCATCTTACTATATTATGTTGCTCATCAAAAGTTTAACAGGATTTGTAAGTCTTGTGAGTGTTGTGTCATGGTCCAAAAAGTTCTTTTTAGCTCTTTGGACCATAACCCAATGTTCTTGAGATTTCTGAAGATACAATATTTTGACTTTCATAATATGTTCTTTTAAAATGAAGACATTTGAAAGGAACATGAGTCTAAATTATGATAAAATAAAGCCATGTAGTGAAACCTGAAACTAATTAAAGTTTTTAGTCTTTTGTGACTTCTTGAAATTTTTAATTGCTGGAGATCGCTTGTGGCTCTTGCATGCACAAGACCCACTCTTTATAAAATGCTTAGTTATTTGGATTTCATTTAAATATATTTAATAATCTATAGAATTAACTAAACCTGTATGTGGTGCTTTTGTATGTAGTGGTCAGTTTCAGACATACCTATCTGAAGTCATTTAAACATCTTCCAGTGTTAAAGATGCAATGAGAGATTTCACATACTGGGTATCCCTAAAAAAGTTGTGCTTTTTCCACTGATGTAAAGCTTTCCATAAAAAAACATCCCATCTGAGAGGATTAAGATAAGGAATGTTTCATTGGTACAAAAATTGGGAAATTTCTAATTTCGTATTGGAGCAAATATGAATTCAGCTTATCTTTTATTGAAATGTATCAGCAAATCAAAAATCACCTTTTTTCACTTTAAGACATTTCTGTAGCCAAATACAAGGTAAGAAATCTACTGAGTGTCTAGCTAATCTATGTAACACCACTACATAAGACACAAAATATGAATGCCTTGAAAGCTCTCGCGTCTCGTTGCATCTTTAAGTTCAGATTTTTTCCCTTTCAAATTTACAATCTGATTTTAGTTTTAAGTTGTACAACATATTATTATGTATTTTGTGACATACTCAATTGATTGCATTTCTAAAAACAAATGTCCCTAGTCTGTAGAATTCAATATGTATCAATCCGATTGTGATGATCAATCTATCACCCACTCACTATTTGTTTATAGGAGGTACGTGTTATCAAGAATTTTAAGACAGATTTGACGACTCTTAAGGTATTGGATCCTATCTAACACACAGTCACTCAATATTGGTGATATGTTTTTCTGGTAACATGCAATAGACTCCAGAAATCAGGGACGGTATGTTATTTTGACCCCAAACTGGTTCCCTTTTTCAGAGGTAATATACATAGTGGCATCTTCTCTCCATTGCATGAACTACCATTTCATCTCTAGCTTTCTTTAGAACTTTTTTCTTTTTTTCTATCTTGATTTATAAAACGATATGGTACAGCTGGTGGAAGTTCACTTGTAATGGTTTGCGACAGTTGTATCTCAAGGAATGTGCATGGATTAATTAATTCTCTAACAGGCATCAATAAAATTTTACTAATTACTAATTATTTGCATAAATATTGTAGGCTAACCAGATTAGACTAAAGGTAAGCATAGTCTTAAAGAGGGATGTCTGTATATCAGAGAGACCTACTTACACATGCCTAATGTTTAGTGCCTGTCTTCAAAATTGTAGAGAAATTATTCATCTTAGCTGCTTACTTGCATATCTTACTAATTTAGTATCATTGCTTCCAGATTATGGCATAAGGACATCCTTAATTAAGTATTGCATTCAATTCTAATTCATCCACCCACAATTTATTCACTTATGACTGATGTAATTTCAAACTCATTAAAGATGGAAGAACTAGTACGTCATACAGTGTGTGTCAATAAAATTGTAGCAGTCAATGCTAAATTTTAACAAAAGACAATAATTATTGCTCTCTTCTGAATAACTTGTCTAAAGAGTCTGAAAGTAGTAGTGAATACTCAACAAAGTATTCATAATCCATCCCACTTAGTCCAGAAATGAAGACTTCAATTCCAATTTGGGCCACTTCTCAGATTATTAGATAATCTGGTATCTTATCAAAGCTAGGGTATGTTGCAAACAATAAGAAAGTGACCCAAACAGTTTTGACAGTCTTTGTAGGATTTGCTTTAACTTTTGAATTAAATGTCCAATTAATAGAACAAAATATTATTGATAGTAAAGAAATCTACCAAAATGTTTGTCTTAGAACAAAAAAATCTCCTGTGACTGCTACATAATTTTAGATACACTATAATTACAATAAGTGAGTTCTATTTTGTACAATATAACCCAAGTAAGTCATATTGTTGAAAGAAAGCCGGGATAATGCAATAGTAAATTGCTATCAAACTGTTTATGAGTGTTTTATCACAAGTTTCCTATAACACCCAGAGTGGATTCAGATTTGACTAGATCAGTTACAGGTTACAGGTTGGTCACACAGGGGTCATTAATCCTTGGTATTTCTAACTGATTAATAACTAGCCTCTTTCTTCATCAGATTGTACACCCATATATAATCGGCAGTGTTTGTGTTTGGATTCTGTCACATAACTGGACTCCATTCAGACATATTGCATGTGGATGTGATTATTAATTTATTCAAGCTATGGGACTTGGTTATGGACTTTTAGACAATGATCTTAATGATTTGTAACTCTATACTAAAACATATCTTATACAATGGGTTCTTGGTAGTGGTGTAGTGGCATGTATTTTAAGGGTTAAAGAATATCGCTCTTTATGTTTAGACATTACCTATGTGTTATTCCCAATCAATTGATATGTTTAGCAAAGCCTGTCATCACACACATAATGCTGATATTCTTCAAATGCAATGCCTGACTATAGACATCACTATTAATTACTCATTTTCACGGAATTCAGATAATGGTATAATATTCTAGTGCTGTTTTCAATGGAACTGGAAGCTGAATTGAATACAGTACTAGATCATAGATATTTTCTATGTTCTGGGAGAACAAGAAAAATCATGGACTAAAGTTACACAGTCACGTTAATCATAATACCCAATATTGTTAGCATAGCAGTCAACACACATGTTATAATGGGTGTATGTGTTCTCTAACATGTCAGTGTAGGATGAAATGGATTCTGAAAAGTAAGAGCTTGATGTATAATTTTTCAAATTGATGTATTATTTGAGTGTAATTCGTAACTGGTATCCCGTTGACATGGCCAAAATTGACAGATTTGAAGTAATTGAAAAACTAAGGAAATGCTGCTTCCAGAATGTTGATGGATATTTACCAAAGTTGGTTTTGAGGAGTAGGTCATTATTCCATGGGGATAACTCAATAGATATTACTGTGTTTGCTGTGTGAGCCACAGTGCTATTGGTGCCCTGGTATCAGTAAACATGAATTTTGTAGGTTTGTTGGTGTTTGTTGCCTGTTGGATTTCTTTCTTCATACCAATTCATTACAAATTCTCCTTCTGCTGTTGCTTCTGAACCATTGAGCCAATTTTACCTGAACTTGATCAGAAAAAACACAGGTGCAAGCTTCATTGGAGAGTGTGATCACAGTTGACCTTAGGGGTTATCTAAAGGTCACCAAGAGTCATTTAAAAAATCTATTAAATGCTGTTGTTGCTTCACATACATTCTGACATTTGTGCTTCTTCAAGCACATTGAGCTCTAGTTCTCAGTGTCTAAATTGTGAAAACTTGGCAGGGTTCCTTGACATGACACCTATGCACATGTGCTATGCATTATGTGTGTACACAGGTTTTGGATTGGTGGTTGTCTAGTGGTCATTTGGAGTTAAAATGATCAAATGGCAAAATTAGCAGTGTCAATGAGTTGGTCTTGGCCAGACATTAAGAAAGTCAATGGTTCTCTAACAGATCATCAGCGGACAGGACTACAAGTGGTAATAACCAGTGTCTAATTTTTTTTATCCTTCGTAGCTTTATATAAAGATGACTTGATATTCTCAGTGTAGTGTATGTCACACTTCCAAAGTCCCACTTAGTGGTGGGTTCATGTTGCTTGACATAATTTAGATGTGGGCTTCAAATGCATTATTGATGCCATGTGGCATTTTAGTACTACTCATTATTGCCAGTGGATATTATTCAGGATTGTTAAGGTTCATTCATACTTCACTGCAGTTGTATTGTGGCCAGTTGTGTTGTCTGAACTATAGCCCTTACCCATGGTACTGCAATAAAATTTGACTTGAAGAAAGCATATTATGACCTCCAGTTAAAACAAAAATATAGCACATGGTACAAAGGTCAACAAAATTATAGACATTTTTGTGGCTCATACAGCTCAGCTCAAAGAGCCTATGTTGTCTATCTACCCGACTGTCTGTCTGTCTGTCTACCTATCTGTCTTTATCTTTCTCTCCTGTCTCTTGTGAAGCTGTCATGCTGTGATGGATATTCATGAAAAGCGGGTCAGGGACATCAGTGTGTTGTGGGAATTCAAGGTCAAAGGTCATCTAAGAGCCACTGAGGTCATTGTGTAAAATAATTAAAACGGTCTTCACAGAAGACCGGGCATGACTAAAGGTGCTCAGAATAATCCTAGAGTGGGTTCATGGAATGTTCAGGAATTTGAGGTCAGGGGTTATTGCAGGGTCATTTAAGGTCTTTCAGTTTAGAATGATCCTTAAATAGATAGGTCAAAGGTCATCTGAGTTCATTTTAGGTCATTGCTTAAAATGCTACTTCTAGTACAGAAGCAGGAAAAGAATGGGGTCACATACGTGCATGCAAAAATTAATCTAGGGGTCACTGTGGAAAAGGTCATGAAAATTGAATGAAAGTTATCAGGCATTTTATTTTACTGCAATTGTTTTTGCACTTATACCGATGTCTGAAATTCTGTAAAAAGAAACAATGTAACTTACACTGAAGTGGATAGTTTATATGTCTGTATGAGCCAATGCACCATTGGTGCTCTACAGTCACTGCCAGAATTTCTTAGGCAAGATTGGGGTATGTGCAGCGTGATGTGCGTCAACCCTGAAGCACAAATAGGGTCCTGACAAACGTCACATGATTCGTAATTGGTCGAGAGGCATTTTAATTTGCATAATACATTGCGTGCGTGGGGCTTGCCTGAGAAATTATGACACCGGCTGTAGTGAGTGAGTATGCAGTCCATATTGCTTAAATTTGGCAACTTGTCTGGGATAGCATGTCTGTTAAAAACTTATCCAATGCACAGTTATATTAATGGCCCAAAATGGCAGCATACCAAGAGATTGATTCAGCATACTATGCACTGCCTGCCTCCTTTGGCAACACAATAACCTCCTATTGAATTCTGCATGCAAAGACGTGCTTAAAACATCTCTCATTTTAACTAATTTACTTTTCTCTTGCAGGTTGGAGTTCTAAAAATAGTAGCCAAGGTAGAGCCCATGCATTCATTTTGTTTTGTACAGAGCATCATTGTAGAACCATGCTGGTGAAAGTCTGGTTTCCATGGATACCTTAATTTGCATTCAATATTACCCGAGGAACTAACATGGGCTGTGTTATTAATTACTCTTGTTTGATATAGATAAAACATGTGGGCTTCATGCAAGAGCATACTTTGGGTTTTTCTTGTGGAAACATCTATTTGCGAAACATTGTATCAAAAGCTGCATGTTGTCGGTCAAACAAGTTCTGAGATGCAGGCAAATAATACAGTAAAATTATTAAAATTGATGCTTTTTTTTTTCCTCTTCATCTATTTCAAACCAAATTTAGATCTTTATAACTAAGACATAATTTCAAAGATCCCCTTTGTATTGGAAGTAAAATTGTGAGATTTAACAAATAATAGACAACATGTGCTTTTGAATGTGAAGCATGACAGTATTTTTCCTGCTCAGGAGGTATTGTAATCATTTTCATGTTACCATAGGGACTGCCTGCCATGGCCAACAGCAAGCTCATACAGCACATCATGGTGGAGGTGACCTTTACTTTTGAATAGTACCATTTAAGATGAAATTTCTGACATTAGTAACTACTTTGAATATGCACCATGAATTCACATTGACCATTGGAAGAAAAATTGTCAGCTCAGCATATTATTTTCATACAAAAGTCCTCCGGGCCACTCTTAGCCCCTGGATTTGAGGGTTCCTGACCCAACCCTTGCTCATCCTGTTTTTGATATAACATTGCAACCATTTTATAGTCCATTTCTCTACCTCTGTGCAGTGATGTCATAACATTGACGTAGCTTTTACGCATGCGTTAAGATATGCCATCTCTCTGCCCATGTGTAAAAGTGCTGGCATCACTGCACAGAGGTAGGGAAATGAGTATAATTGGTTTGAGACTGGGATGAAACAGATGCTTCGTATATTTTAAACCATCCAGAAGTTATTCAGTATACAGAAGAGCTACATTTTGTTGTGAACCATGTCAGATGAACAGTTGCATTTTTGCTGCACACATAAAATAGCATATTAGGGGTACAAGGGGCATATGCACCAATCAAAGCCAAAATTAAATGAGTATGTTAACCTCGTGGATAATACCTGTTCATTGGTCACATTGTAACTTTTTGTGATTTTTTGGCCAATCAGCAACATGAAGGAATAGCAGTAGGGCTAGAACTTAAATTTGTAGAAGCTGTATTTCAACTGGTTATTGAAATAAATATTCCCCAATCAGAAACGATGTATGAAAAGCAGGTATTGGGAGGGAGGGAGGGACAGAAAAGTCTGTCCTGGCTCGATCGAGTGAACCAAAGCATGGCACCCTTTAACAGAATAATTAATGTTACCCCTCAGTTTTCGATTTTGAAATCCCAAATCATCATTAAAAGAATATTTGGAACAGATAGAACTAATCCAAAATTGTAACTTGTTATCAGCTTAACCATCTGAAGAGCAGAATTTGTGCCATTGTTTTGAGGTTATCTGACCGTCGTACTCTATTTTTGGCTGTTATTTTTTTTATTCAGTACAGAGACCATTTTTTATAAGGTTATCAAGATCATTTTTAAGTTTAGTATTGAGTTTTGGCATAAGGCAGTTTTATGAAGGCATTGCATAGAAAAGAAATTCTAAATGGGCATCTTGAGGCTATCTGTCGGCCTAAAATGTTAATTCTTCCACATATGTGCTTAAGCCAATTTGCTCACTCTCAAAGGTAATTAAGGGGACAAGAAGTTGGTCGTAAACTGAATTAAAGGTCACACATCTGTAGTCATTTTAATAATAATAATGATTTTGTAAAAGTGGGAGAAATGCTGAGACTTGAACCATTAACTCTTTCAACCCGGGTAGATTCGGTATAACACATAAGACAGTGATTTTTGATTGCTTCCCTTCAGATTGCTCCCAAATAAATCCATGTTTAGGGGGGTTTTGGCTAAATTCAATGCCTTTTTCATGCAGATTCCAAATATGTCATGGAAAAAACATAATTTTGAAAGTTTTGCAAAAAAAATGTGGACATTTTGATCTCCAAGCAAGTATAATCATCTGTAAGGCCCATAGGGTTAAATTGTTGCATGAATGCAAGAAGGTAATTTAAAGTGCAATAGCTGTCATTTGTCAGACATCAAACATGCTATTATGCCAAGTCTGGTCAGTGGTTCTTGAAATGGTTCTTCAGTTGACTCTGTTACCAAAAGAACCATTTCAAGAGCCACTGACTCAAGGTAAATAGAGAGTTATCCTAATTCATGGCAGCACACAGATGTAGCTCATTACAGCTACCATATTGCAACTGATTTCCAAAAATGGCACAGATGACTTGCTTGCACACAGATGATGACGTGACCTGTCACACCAAATGAAGGCAGTTGTCGGGTGTAACCTCCTTTCATTAGAACCATGCAAAGGTATCCCACCAGAGATCTTTAACACAATGGCATGAAAAAATATTCAGGCCTAATGAAATGTAAACATCCAAATTGTTTCAAATTTGTGGAAGTGATTTCTGCAAGGGTCTATTTCATGGCTAATATATTGACTGTTTCATGGTTGCATTTTTGTATTATGAAACTGTTACTTAAAAGAATTGGGGGGGGGGGATGGTTAACCTTACTAGAATGCCTTGGTATATTCCTGGTTTTGAAGACACATTACAGGTCAAAGGTCAAGGAGGACGTTCAGTCATTTTGTGAAAATGACGTAAACATGGCCATCCTACCCTCAGGGATTGTTTGCAGGCTATCATCATTGTATGGGAACATTACAATTAGAGTGAAATGTCATAAGATAATTTAGCCCCTTTAAAAAAATAGTAAAAACTAGAAATTTTAATTGTATGTACAATAACAGTACAGAAGTTTTGAAAAGAAGCATCATTGACACCCAAGATCCTGTAGTCCTCAGAAATTATATCATTGTAAATTAGGAACCATGGTAGATTATTTGTGTGTCAAGTCTTCTAACCACAAAGTATTTTACATATAAACAGGTTTAATCTAACCAAGGTAGTGATTCTCAACAGTACCCATATTGCAGCCTGGTTGCCAAAACATGGATGGATGTCGGAATAACATCCTTTTCGACACATATATATCTGTTGCTCTGTCACTGTGCGCAATTTTAAATGTCCCATATTTTCATTTGAGGGTTTTCACCTTTTCAATTTGGATCCAAAGTATGTGAATTTTGCATGCACTTTTCCACTAAGGATGTGGTTCTGGGAAGTCCGGATCTCACGGTAGCCTTGCCTTGCCTCTTTTGATATTTTGTCTGGGCATGCCCATTTTGACACTCTTGTGTCATATACGTGGAAATTAAGGTTTTTGAAAATATATAACGGTGTATTGTATTCTGTACTACTTTTGTTAATAGTGAGAAAGGACAACAGTAAGGATACAAAAACAGTCCCAGGTAGGTCCGAATGGAACCTCATCCACGACTTTTCTCTCTCCTGTTTTTATAATTCAACTACTTCCACAGTTTGTTATGACCAAATAACCCTTTTTCTGAGATGATTAATTGATTTGTCCTTTAGTTCTATCTTTCTAAATTAAATAATTATGATATTAATAGCACTTGACTAATGGAGGAATGAAACTACTTAAAAGTCTGTGTGATTTTTATAGGGGACATTGCATGGAACGTTTTGTTGAAACTTGCCGATCTTAAGTTATGCATGCTTGCATGGGAAGAAGTTTTGTAAACCTGTATAAAACCGGTAACCAATTTAAAGGTTCTACAAGTTACTGCATGTCAATTTTTAAAGCAAAGTAATTGTTTTGATGCATTGATTTCAATATATTTGGCAAAAAAGCTTTGCTTAGTCAATTTTGAAACAATTATTGACTAAACATTACAGATTACAAAGGAGACCAAGTTCTCTAATGTAGAAAAGAAAGTGTTTGAATTCTTTTGCGATGGTATCATTCAAGTTTCAAACTTACTTCCAAAAAATTCCCCTATCATTACACACAGTATTAGGACTTGCATGACTTTATATTAAATTTAAAATCCAGATAAGTTTTGGGGTCTCCTAGAGTTGACCCTCGACACATGCTGTTGCTATGTTGGGGTGTCTTTGCATGGAATCATATTATATTTTATATTAGAAACACTGTCCTCTTGTTTAGATTTAGTGTGTATGTAATTTTAGCAGTATCTGCATGCAAAAATCCAACATGTCATTTTTTTATCAGGATAAAGCTTCATAGAGTTAATTTTTCTGTGTGTTGGAATCATATTTGGAATTAACTTTAGCTTTAAAAAATGAGCAAAAATGAAACAAAACTGCAAGCCCTAAAAAGAGGACATTAATTTTCTTTGAATCTCAACATAGCATAATATGCATGATAGAGGGCGCTTTATCTCCTAGTTTGTTCCTATGCCTGTGCAAGTGGCAGAGCAATAGTTTCCCTACTGTTCTAGAGTATGTGGTGGTAGAATTCTTTACTGTTTTATCAACAAATTTGCTTCTTCTCCTGTCACCTTGGGTTTCAGGCTAACCCTTTTTATTACTTTAGGAAGTATCGCATCTTCCCTATAGTATACAATAAAATGTTGACCTCGATGCCTTTTCCTTTTCCCTTATTCTACTCTTTTTGCTATGATATTGAACACTTTTTACTTGTTTTGCCTGTGTTTGGCAGTAGAGGAAAACCACTGAATTTCTATAGCCATTAGTGCAAATTACAACATTTTTGGCTGGGGTATTCTGAAAGGGAGTCTAACTTAGACCTGGTTAAGTCCTACATGTATTGGGGGCCTTTTTTCCTTCCAACATATCCTAAAATGTCGTAAACGTAATAAAATTCCTCATGGGTTGTGCCGGAATTGCCCATCCATGAGGAATTTCTCACCGTTTCATTTAACTTTACAGTATTTTGAAAGGAAAGAAGTTCACTCCCCCTGTATGGCTAACCCTGGTTTAACTGACTCAGATCCAAAGTTTTAGACCTCTCCTTCAACGACCAGCATTTGCTATTATTTTGGTTTGTTCTGCATATGCTTAGTATTTAATTGTATGGCTTTGAGTTGAAATGAAGGAAAAGGAAAAGGGTCCATGGTGGAGCATGGCTTCAATGCTTTAAAACCTTTTTCCCACTTTCTTACAGTGGATGCTGAACTTGGTCTGTTCTTACTGTCACAGCCTCTTGGTGTATTTCATTTCTGGGATAGGATCCACAATTTGACCAATTTCATCATCAGTCTACCTTCTCATATTTGTCTTTGAGGGCTGATATTGTGTTGATAATTTAGTACCCTGGTATTGGATGATAAACGGTGTAATGTTACAATCCTAGATAGAGAAAAAGAGATGGCACTTCCATATTTGCTGATCAGATCATGGGTTTCAAAGTGGAACTTAATTACCGTTTTCCTTTCCTCAAGTAGTTACGTGTTTTCCTTTTAACCAGTGGTGTTTTTTTATTTAAATTTTTCACCAAGCTATTTTACTTTCGCTTCTTTATCATTATTTCTCAATTGTCAAGGCATTTGAAAAAAGAGAGGGCTTTATCTATCTTATTGTTCAGTACAAAACACCATGAGATCTGCTTTTTTTTTAAATCTCAACAGCATAACCAGTGTTCCTACCATTCCTAATGTTTACCAATGTTTCAAAATCCTTTCTGGGGCCGTGTTTCATTCTTCAAATATTTTCTCTTCATTGATATCTTCCTCTTTCTTTTTATTGTGTCCTGTTCCTTTGCTGTGATCATATCCTTATCTAAACCCTTTATGGTTGAATCATCCTTGCGACTTCAGCTGCACCTCAAACAAAATCAGGTTAGATGACAAAACCCAAAAGTTTGGTTTGGCGTTCATTGCATGATGCATGTGTTGCCTTATAGTTTGCAGTGTATGGGTTTGCATTACCCCTTTGTTATTAGAGTGTAGTTTGCCTTTTTTTTTGTGTTGCAGTGTGCCTGACGTATAGCCATAGTTACAGGTTTTGTTTGTTGGACAATTGGGGGAGGGTGGTTGGAACATAACCTAATAAACTACAAATCATATTAAAGTTATGGACAATTGATAATATATCAACAATCGCAAAACATTCAACAACATTATATTTGAGATCGACAGTTGTTTAACCATTTCTACATCAGTTGAAAAGTTACTGAACTATGGCTGTACTGTGGTTTTTCTGCTTCCTATTCTTTTTTGGGCTTGTATGATAAAAATATTTTTGAAGGAGGAAAAAACACTATTACAGAAGCTTACAATTTCAGTTAACCGTGGTTGTCTGTGATAAATTAAGTTAAACTGTATCAATAGCTTTATCAAGAATAAAAAATAGTTTCTTGAAATGATTTATGGATGTGCCAACTAGATTTATCTCATGCCCTGGCAGTGTAGCCAGTAGTCGCCACGGTAAATGTACTTCACTGCTATCCCATTCTGACCATGCATAGATGGAAAGAAACTTATTTAAATTTTTGATTTTTTTCATTGCTAAATTCCAGAAACAAAATTGGGACTTTGATGGCAATGCAGTGTACATTTTTACAGTGTAATATACACAATACAAGCATTAATTTTAAGTACTCATCAGGGGACAAAATAGAGCACTTTCACAGTAAAGACACTTTTTTAAAATTGGGGGGGGGGCGTTTTTAAGGGGGGGGGAAAAAACTTTTCGTACTGTTGCGACAGATAGCACATCAGAGAAAAGTGAGGAAAAACACCGTATTGTTGATTTTGCTCAATATTAGGTATCTATATATTGATATATTGTAGTACTCGAAGAAGAAATGGAGGACAACGGTAAGCTTTCTATAAAGCACAACAATGTTTCGAACGTAGGCCCTTTATAATTGTAAAGAGTCAAAGTGGGTTCCACAATCAGCATCCACAAAACAAACAAAAAGAGCACAAGAGTGAAAGGCGTGTGAAGTTGCGAAAATCCATGCAAGAGAATGTGCTAGTATTTAAAGCACAGAAAGCAACTAAAACTAAAACTATGGTTATTTTTAAACGCATCAAATTTGATGTCAGTGCCATAGGTTTAAAGGGTGTTCAACTTAAACTGATGACTTGCTTCTCCCATCTTCTATGCCATCAGTTCTGTACTTGCTTTAATACAGTGACTGTGCGTATCCTCTATAGCATAGGTTGAGTTTGTAATTCCCTGACAGGCTATCAACTTTGTCCCGTAGAGGAGGCTGCCTTCCATAATGGCTCCTTTTATTTTCAATTTGGCTAGAGTCCCCAAGTCTCTGTACACAATTGCTATATTGCTCTCTTTTTTTTTTTAGATACTGACTGATCGAAGCTTTTCACAAAATACTTTGGACACATTATGCTTGCCACAGGAGTATGCCTATTTGTGTAAAAATATGCTACTTCAAGCGTCGCCTCTTGACGGGCGCACCTTTTGGCCGATTTTGTATTTTCTTCCTTCTTTGTCAAAGGCTCAGAAGAAAGAACATCCCCAGGGTGTTCATTGAGCCTCTTTGCTAAGCGGATTAAGCTTCACTCAAATCCCCTACATTGGAGAAACTGAAAGGAAGACTAGCGGGAAAAATCATGTCATATAGGATACTGACGTCACACTGCTTTTAAAGTAAGTACCGAAATCCGAATGCCAGACAAAAGGAGATTAGGTCATCATTTCAAGCTGAACACAGCTTTGATTAGCATGTGACCTGAACATTTAAATTTAATTTCTTTATAAATATTGAGTTGTGAAGTCAATCAAAGTTCCAGAACATGCTTTCTGTACTTTGTAAATTAGCCCCTTCTATCTTACTTGCCATTTTTGTGTCTTAAGCACTTTTCCAATTACACTTCCATTTGTTTTTTCATTTGTGGTATGATCATGATCCTCCTCAGCTGTTCTACACTTGATAAAGAGGGGCTATAGCCTGACAACATGTTTGTGCTTGTATAAAAAGCTTATTGTTTATAACTTAGCTTATAGTGTCTCATTTCTGCTTCTGCAGTATTATAATATATCTTATAACAACCGATGTAGCCCACTTTAAAAAATATATTGAGGTTTCAGGGGGGTTTGGGTAGGGAGTCAACCCATGACGTTACAATCGGTACCAGTGGCCATTATGGACCCCGCAATGCGAAAAAATAAAGCGTACTGTGGATTCTTTCAGTGGTTTTTCAGGACAGTGGTTTGGTATCAATTGAAAATCAAATTATGGTCAAACCTACATTGTATGAAATTCATACATTGATAAATACACAGGGAACCACAATAATTTTCCCTTGTTGAAGTTGATTACAGTACCCCGAGTGGTGAATCCGCTAACTCAACGGAATTGTCAGATCACTTATAGTTCAGACAGTGAGTGTATTTACATCCGCCTGTCCGTTTAACTAACCAATCAATATAAATTTACAAACAATGGCCTCACTCAGACGGTACTATACATATTGTTCTAATAAAATAGTTTAAAAAATGTTAGTCTACTTTTGGGCTACAGATAAAGCACAGCTGTTTGAATATCTCAATTTATCATGACAAAACCAGATTAAAATGAAAAAGTAATGGAAGTGCGAAAACAGTTTGTGACTAACTGATTTGAATTATTTAGTTAACTAACTACATCCTGTGTAAATTTGTATGAAATTCATATGTGGGAAAAAGATGTTTCTTCAAAATCACAGGTTTAACACATCTTTCTAAGGAGAATGGACATATAGAGGGCGCCTTTAAGATACAATTTTAACTTCTTACTAGCAGTCTATATGTCAAGAGTCACGTCAATGGATGTTTTGATTTTTTGCCCAGAATGATAGCTCTTGCAGTCCCTATATCAATTGTCAAATTGCACGTCGCCACTGCTTAAATTTGTTTAAAAAAAAGAGAATTTGTATGGGGTCAAACAGCTTGTGAAGCCGGTTAACAATCTGCCAAAAGAGGACTCCCTTGTGTTACCTCATCCTGTCACTGCCAAAATTCAAAACCTCTCACCCCAGGAAAAAATTATGACATTGATTGTAACCCTTAAGATCTCCGCTTGAGGGTTCCACAGATATTTCTATTACTGAATTATTGGTAGGGGTGCAATTCTAGCCAAAGAGTGATCAATAGCAGTTATCTGCAACTGACAAGTATATGACTCTATATGGGCTAGACAGGCCATCGCCAGCAAGTGCTTACAGTCCCTATACAAATAATTTTATGAGTGGGAATGGTAAGATAGCTTCATAGTTGAAAGATGAAACGTTCCATTCAACAAGGTGAGTTGAATGGAACATTTCATCTTTCACGAATGAAAATATTATTTTCCATTGCACAAATGAAAACTTTGTTTTTATTAACATCCAAGTAGATCTTTGTCAACTGAAGCTTGGACAAAACCTTAACTTGAGATTGACTATTTTTAGCCTATGCTAGCCTAGCCTTTCCTGGTCTCGGCCCTCAATGTTGACTTCTTTGCCTATCACTTGCTATATCCACTGCATTAACCTAATCCGAAATTCAGCTTATGTTTGCTGTAGAACTGAAACAAGATTGTAGGCTACCCATTGTTCCAAAGTCTGGTTAAGCAAGTTCCAAGACTCACTTTAGCCTGCAGCACTGAAATAATATTGCATCAGGCCACGGTGATCCGTATTAAGTGCTTGTATTTAGGGTAACTCCTCAATTTGTGAAGATGCATGAGGGTGTAATAGAACAAAACGTATGGATAAAAAATCAACAGCTGATGGAACAAAATGGCACGTTATGTGATGTAGCATTCATTGTATTTTCAACCGTAATCGTATTGGAATATCATATGGCCGATATTACCCCGTATCGGCCAATATGTCAATCATCAAAAAAGGTTTCTTTACCAATATTGCCTACCAATGTCTGGGTTAAAACCAAAAGCAAGCAAAGGCAGCAACTGAAATTGTTTTGGTTTCTTTTAATCCAATGGAGTTTAGTTCAGTGTTGGTCCTATGCAGTCTTCTTAGAATTGGTATTTTAAAAAAAAAAAAAAAAAAAAAAAAAAAAAACCATAAAAAGTGTACAAAGACATGTGGGTAAATGGTTAATTTCTTTAGAATAACCCCTATACAGCTTTAAAAAATAAAGCCAAAGAGCTGTTATAAAATTGACAGTACCTTATCTACTTTGTAGTTTTATCATTTCTTTGAATCAATCACATAAGTTCCATGGTTAATGCAAGGATTAAAAATAAGGTTGATTCAAGGAAATTAATACAACTGCAAATGAGTATAAGGTACTGTAAATTTTACTTTCAGCTTTTAACTTTTCCTTTTTCAATATTCCATGAATTGTTGAACAAGATCAAGAACATTGGTAATAAATGTGAAGCAGCATAGTGAGTTGTTTCTTTTTTTTCATTTTTAGTCTGCTTGGGAAATAGTATTAAATAATCATGTCAACGCTAGTACCATCCCTAACAGAAAGATGTTTGTTTTACATTTTGAAATATATTTTTTTTTTTTTTTTTTTTTTTTTTTTTTTTAAATGAAATATAAAACCTCAAAAATATCAGATCGATATCCGGTCGCTATTAAGAATTTAATTTGGTTATCGGTTCCCCGGAACAAGTCATTTCGTTGACTCCTACATTCAGTATATCATTTATTATTATATAGCACCCAAGTTATCTTGTCATTTTGATTGGAAGTTATTGGTCACATGGCATTAAATAAATGATGTAGTGCATGCTTACATCACATACTGTGCATTCTTGTTCCATTCAGCATGCATTTTTCTTTTTCCACACTTTTGTTCCATTGCAACCGCCTTGTACTAACGGAAAGATTTAGTATTGTGCACCACCCAATGAATCGGCAGCCTCAATGGATAAACTGCATGTTGCAAGGATGTGGTGCCAGAATACTAAATTTTTTTTTTTTTTCAACCCCATGCATCTCACTTCACAAATTGCGGTAATTTAATGTATGTCACTTTTTTTTCAGAGCTTCGCCTTGTCTATGATGCTTATAATATGATCAGTGTTGCAGTGCAGCAGCGCGTCTTGGAACTGGGTCTTAGCGTGAGGCGAACAATGGGGCACAATCTTGTTTCAGTTTCTGCTGTCTGCAATAGTGATTCTGGGATTACTTCACTCTCATTGAAAACAAGTGAACAATGCACGGATAGTAGAATAGTCCCTTCAATTTTTGGCGCATTGTGTGTACATTATGGTCAAATGTCAACTGAAATAGTTTCTGTTACAATCTAGCAGTTTTTGTAAGTTAAAACAAAATTCTGCTGCCTGAAATAGTGGCATACCGCTGGTTTGGTTTACTTTTTTTCCATGTCGGCCTCTCAACTCAATGGCATTATCATGCGCTGTACATGATTTCCCGATTATCAGAGGACCTTATTTTTGCCACAAGTTCTACCTGGAATTTGTGGCCATGGAGGTTTGTTTGGACCATGTTTTAATGTCAAGTGGATGTAGCATTGATAGGAAGAGGTATGAAGTCAACATTTATTTTAGCTTAGGCTGGTCTAGGTTTGGCCCTGGCCTGAGTCTTGGCTAGCCAATGCCTAGACTCAAACTCAAAGCAAGGTAAGAAATCTATTAGATGTCTATCTAACACAAATAATGAATGTTTTTCATTCATGCAAAGGAAGAATATTTTTCTTCGTTGAAAGATGAAGTGTTCCATTCAACCCCTCTCTTGGTGGACAGGATGGATTGTACCATGCGTTGAATGAGTACATTGCACGGGCTTTGGCCTAGAGTGCGAGAAAAAAATCAACAGGTTTAAGGGATCTATGAATGTGCCTAAATAATTGTAGGGCTGACTATTAGAAATATGTAATAGTGCCATCACAATAATTCTTCAACCTCAAGTAAACCTATCAATTCCATCTTGTAATCAAAAGTTATCCACACTTAAAGTTTTTCTTCATTAAGGGCAATTAATTGCTATTTTGATTTCAAATTACCTTGATAACCAATGAAAACCCTTGTCAGGATAGTTATTCTACCATCTGTCAACAGGATGGACATCCATTTAATTATTGATCAACTTCAATATATCAATTTCATGCAACTCCATAAGCCATTACACAGAAACCGGAAGATTTGTTTTGGATTAGTAGCTTTTCACTTGCATTGTTGTGTTCCACACGTTGAGCTCCTATGCCACATTGCATTGTGCACATACTTTCTATCCTTCCTACTTCCTTTAAAACTTTATCAACAAGTGAGGGCACTATTTTGGAGATACTACTAAGGTATCTGTAAGTCTGGTTATCACAATGCTACATTTATATATCAATGTATTTAGTTGTCCCTGATTTAATACAAGAAATGTCAAATGTTTTAATGTCTAGTGCCTCCACTCACCTTATGTTTGGATGTGTGTCTCTCTCATCGCAGAGAGGCTGTATATACTCCTCTGTTTTACATCAGTCCTTTCTTTAGAGGATTCAGCCATTAGTGGTTTTACATGCCTGATTCCATGTGCAGATCCATGTGAATATGGCTGTTAAGCCTACCTCACTTAGCAAATAATTAACTATGCATAGATGACATCTGAATAGCAGTTTTCAGTGAGTTTAAATTTTACTTAATATGGCAGAAGCATATTGATACAAGCATACAAATATTTTAAAATTGAGTTAATAAATAGTATGGCTATTCAGTGGGAATGAGGTAGCACCCTGTGATGTTTTATGTGATAAAGTGGGCGATGACTGTCTTTACTAGATAATGGTATCAGAATATTGGCATTTAAATATTTAGCTATTGTTGGTATGTAACATTCCAAAACATCTGAATATTTTAAATATTTTCCAAAGAATTCTCGAAGGCGGATGCAATGATGTTACGTCTACCAAAATTCTTAAATTATAACATTGGTGGGAGTTGCATTGCTAGAATTGGAAAATATTATAAAGTGCTTTTTAATTGGTAGTGATTTTGATAACATGACAATAGGTAAGGTCACAGCTAACACTGAACATTAAAGAATTCCCCTATTGATATGCAAGATATTACAAAACAAAAACAGAAGTTTGTAGGCAATTTCACACCGCAGACATCTTACATCCTTTATATTTTCTCCACTTCCCATCAAACCATGTGCTCCTTGTTTGTCACCTGTTTATCTTTTGTTTTGCATATTGTTCTTTCCGTTATATTTATTGATTGTTATTGCAAATCTCTAACTATATGCATGTGTCGTGTCTAATATGCCAAAGATACTATTTTAAAAAAAGGCACACTTCTGTAATACTGGGATGATTGTCATGATTCAATGAAATCTCAAAACAAGATGCAAAGTGAGGAAGATATGCTCTATACCAAGGAGGGCTCAGTAAAGTAGCCTTGGATGAGCACATGCTTACAGAACTGACCATGTATGTTCTAGGTAATAAACCATACTAAAAAACAGGGGGTTGTATTTGCTCCAATATACAATGATGAAACTATTGAACTACATAATGTGAATTGAAATTTATTAGCTCATAGTGAGATTGAAGTGAAGCCAGTTTAATCAGACTTCTAACATCTTTCAGGCTTCCCTCCAATTATCATTCCTAATGACAGTTTTGACATGTTTCCTTGATTATAGATGTATCACACCAACCAAATAATAATTCTCCCTTAAAACCGTCCATCCTGAGGTAAATACGATCCTGTTTAATTAACGCCATGGTTAATTCTCCCCTGCCACCCTGTCCTTCTTCTTTCATTCTTATCTGCTGCTATGGCTTGACTGCTTTAACCATTCCATTTTGCTTCAATTTGATGAATGGCAAAATCATCAGTCTTACTAATTAGTATGATACCATTAAATGAAAGAACAGCTTGAAATTAATGAGGCTTTAAGCAGACCTTTAACATTTGGACCTTTGATCTCCCTCTACTACTGCTTGTATTTTACCTCCTTCCTTCATTGCACTCCCCAAACACGGGGAGAGTCAGGAACATAAGGGTAAGAACCTGCACTTTTGCTTGTCTCATTTTTCCTCGTGCCCCGTTATAGCTCGATTTGTTTAAAAACAAGTTTCACAAAGTTGCACTCCTGGTAAACTTTGTCACTGTACTTGTAAACATCCTCTATAGAAATTTCTAGTGTGTTTGATTAGAAGAATGAATTTAGTGATTTTGCTAGATCTTTAAAATTTCAAAGAGCATGTGATAGAATACTAGTGCTTCCTGTCAGATAGTTATGGAGCAAGCCATTTTTGATAACTTGCCGATTTACGTTTCACTGTATCACCTCCTCAGACTCTCTGCATTCCTCTGCTTTTCCCATGGAATCCAATATTTTGGCACTCCTGCCGTATGGCGCTATAGAGGATCGTTCAAGTGTACTATCCCTCGTCCTCCTCCCCCTCCTTAGCCAGATGGCCACCACTGCAAACAGCACCTCGCAAGAGGATAAAATTGTCGGATTCTGTGGGAAAGTACGAGGATAGTTGCAAGCATGCAGTCAGTCGGGAGATAGTACTTGCCTAGCATGCAAAACATGGATCGGTGAGTTGCATAGTTCAAATCCAATTAATAAAATACATACTCTCTGAGACTTAGAAATATGCAATTGATAGCTATTGATGCATGGGAGTCAAATCAAGTCTGAATATTAATGTTCTGTTCTTTTGATTGTGTCTGTTTCCACTGATCTCTATACAATGGATTGCCCACACACAGTAACTTGTTAATTTAGATTAGTGAAGCAACTGCGGACATCTTGGTCTACCCAACACAGTCCAATTTCCAGAGACACCTGTTTTAACAGCAAGTTATATCTCGAAGCCCGCTTTAAGGACATGCCATCTCTTTGCACGTGTAACTTCAAATACCTTGGATCACATGAATTGCTTGTGATCTGTACTCAGTTTAGTCGCTTATCCACATTACAACAAAAACACATTTTGTGTAATACTGGTTCTTACCACCTGCCTTGGGAGCTCTTTCTTGGGATTACCATATGGCTTGTCGTGGCTTCAAGTATCGAGCCCAGGTTTTTACCAATTCCCTTGTATAGAGATCAGTGCCTGGTTCCATTTCAGGACATTGAACTCTATATATTTTACAATTTTTACATTTTTAATTAATTTTTACATGTTACATAACAGCAATTATACTGCTAGACATAGGATGTGTGAATTGGAAGTGCAGTCAGGGAGATACTTAATATGTTATACTGTAGAAATCAAGTGTAACTGTGTAAAGCCGTGGGTTTTGTTTGGCAAAGGTTTACTTTATTATCACCCAGGACAAGTTGTATACTCACAGTCAAGATAGTTTACATGAAACAAAGTATTTTAATCAAGGTGAGTTCTCCCGTCTTGTAACCAGTGGCTAGGTTTACTAACATGTAACACTTGTTAAGTATTATTTGTTATGTATCCATTATTGTGTGTGTTCCTCAACTGTTTTAAGTGGTTTCACATAGTATACAGGGATTGCATCAGCTTTTGCCAATCTCAAAGTTTACAACTACCACTTTGAGGGGTTTGGTTTAGCTAGCTCTGCACATAATGTTAATGACTATATCTAGTATTTTGCGTGAGGTCAATGGCATTACGTGAGGACGGGAAAGGGAGGAAGGGTGGGGACAAAAGTGGTGGGAAAGTGTGTGCTTCTATACAATTGGCTGATATTGAGAGCAATCCCTGGTTTTCTCATTTAAATGGTAACATTCATGTTTTGTAGGTGTTTAGATAGAATTTTGTTTTTGCATGCTTTTAGAAGTCAACTTAGTGCATGACTTTGTAACAGGTGCCTGGTCCTTTGGTTAAACACAGTGGGAGTATCGGGTTTATTGAGACTACCATTATTTACTCTGTTAATGATGATGAAAATATACTAATATGCTAGAGGATAAAATAGGGTTGTCAATTTGCTTGTATACTAATTTAAGTAATCACAATAATTTTGTGTACTTTGTGAAACCACACTTGAGCAACACACAATGTTAGATGGATGCATGAGACCGAATATAAAGCAAACACGTTGACTTTCATCTCACCTGGCCCACAGCAGCATTCATTTGACAACTGAGGGTGTACCTAAGGGACTAGTTGCTAGTAATCAAGTTTAGGTATAAAGATATGATCTACTGCCTGCAGGAAACCCCTATACTTTGTCTTTCTAGAGGTATGAAGCATTATCATCCTTTAATACAGCAATTTCATGGCAAGCTGACTTTAATGCTTACAGCGGTGACTTAGGTGCTGTGCAAATGGTGGAATTAAAAATCCTGTAAAAAATGACCTGCATGGTATGCAAAGACATAGTATCACAGTAATTGTTGTGGCGGTTTCATGACTCTTCCTTAGCAATAACTGGATTATTTACCAAAATGCCCTGGGTATGCCTTTAGTAGTCATTGAGAATAAAACACCTCGATCACAGACTGCTTTTCATGTATTGACAGACTATCTGTGCAAGAGACTAGGGCCGAGTTCATGCAGCCCATTGAAAATGTTTGGCTTCATTCATTCATTCACTGCACTATAGCTATCAAATGCAATATACTCTGTATGTCACCCTTGCACGCAATTTAACAGGAGCAAACAAAGCATTTCTTTTATATATAAGGTTCATTGAGGAAATAACAATCCTGATGGCTAAAGAATTATCTCTTATCAAGTCTACAAAGTTGATGAGATCACAGGAGTTATGTAAGAATAGCCAATCTTACCCTGTCTAGAACATGTCTTTTCAAGGGCTATTTCTATAAATACAATACTAAACCTTCGAGGGTTTACTGCAAGAAGGCCCCATCTGCAATAGCTGCCATTTGTCAGTTGTGTTCTAGCTAAGTGTTATACCTGCCAAATCTAACACCCGGCAGCTATTGCAGATGGGGCCTTTTTGCCCTTAACCCTCGATTTGATAAATTGCATTCAAATTGCTGGAAGGGTACATATGTAAATGCTTTGTTTTCTCATCAAACCACATTGCACTACTGACAAAACATGCTGGCTGCATCCACATCAATAAACACATTGGTTGGTATTCTGAAAGGGAGTCTAACTTCAGACCTGGGTTTAAACCACGGTTAGTCCTACATGAGTGGACCTTTTTCCTTCCAACATACTATAAAAGTGCTATAATGGGTGAGAAAATTCCTCATGGATGGGCCATTCCAGTCCATGCACAACAAGTTTTCTCACCCATTACATTTAACTTTCACAGTATTTTGAAAGGAAAAAAGGTCCACTTGTGTAGGACTAACCCTGGTTTAAACTCGGGTCTAAAGTATGTCTCATCCTGTACTCACAGATAAACTTGCAAGACTGCGCCGCATCATACATACCTTGTCAATCGGACAGTTATGATTTACATGGGTGTGGCTCTAGGCATGCTGGCTTTTTAGATGAGCCCAGTCCTCAGTGCTTTTCTGATCATAGTCCGTGTCTGTTCTTATTGAGAGATGACATGGGATGAAAAATTGGGCACCAAATTTTGCCTTCAACTAGAGAGTTAATTTAAGAAAATGAAAGGTGTGACTGATATGTTTGAAATAATCATTTTCATGTTGTCAATTTCCATCTTAGTGGAAATTTAAAGCAATAATGGCACATTTTTTGAAGAGCGCCCCCAATTTTCAAAAGTTGATATTTTGGCACTGTCATGTTGGTAATTGTCTAGGAAACTATACCTGCGAACGAGAATGCTAAGAAATGCGTATTTATCATAAAATAAGTGATTTTGTAATTTGAATTGGGATCCCAGATTGGACTTAGTGGCAGAGCTGGAAATGCTATGTTTATGTCCGTCCATGATGAAATAGTGCCACCTCGAGAAGATAACCTCTAACTTGACTTGCCTGAACCAATAAAACAACTAATGGATGAGCGTAGACACGTACATTGTGCTATTTCCTGGCTATTTCACATTGGAAGGCCGTTTCCAGCAGCCGTTGAATTATTATCGGGATCCCCGATAATAATTATTCTAATTACAAAATTCCTTCGTTTGTGATACACAGACATTTTCGAGCGTAACCATTCACAGGTATAGTTTACTAGCCAGTTACCAATGCAACCGTGTAAAAATCTCAATTTTAAAAAAAAATTGGGGGCGTTCTTCAAAAAAATGTGCTAATATTGCTTTAAGGTGATAAAGGTATTTATATACTTCATTAAAGAATTTAAGATGGAGATTAGTTAAGTCTATCACATTATTCAAAATATTTCCACTATTTGATGACGAAAGAGTAGAAGAAGCATACATTTGACTATTTACAGCTTGTGCACAGGTGCATACAATGCAGTGCTGAGACACTTCCAAGTTATGCTTTTGAAACTCACTGTTGTAAAAAAAAACCTTGTTTCATTCAAAACAAATATTTTAATGAAGCATATAATAACAAATATTTACTGCCTTTATTCATTGCCTCTGTGTATATTCTCAATAAAATTTGTAATTTTGAGACGTACCTCAGACCACCAAGTTTAATCCAAGGCCCCCCCCTCTCAAGGCAGTAGTATATATTTTTATGAATAATGGTAAAAAGTCCCCACTGAACCCTGTTGCCAGGTTTAAAGTTAGTATAATTTGTAACAATGTTTTTCAATAAACTCAGCAAACTAAGTGTAAAAGGGATAGGATAGGATAGTCTATAGCAAGCTAGGTGGATAAATCCCAGTGATAAAAGATCGAAATAATATGACACAATTGCAGATACTCCAACTTCCTTTTTCCCCTTTCTTTTACTGCTTTCTTTATCCTAAGCAAGAATCTATTCTTTAATGTGGCATGTTGCTATACTACTAAAGTATTTGCCTTTTTGTTTATTTTTTGTTAATCATCTTTGCTCAGCCCTCAGTGGTAGAGCTTTGCTTGTCCTGCATTTCTTGCATCAGCCACAATATCAGGTTAGGTGTTCTTTAAAGATTAATGAACTAGTTAAAGATCATTTAAATGTTTTCTTTCGCGAAAATAATTTTGACTAGCAGCATTCTATATCAAGTTGGTTTAGTCATGTGTTTTGAAGATGGAGTTTCAGAAGTAGCTGATAAGGAGCTGTTGTATCCTCTGCTTTCAGATTGGCATATAGGGATAACTTTGGTAGTGTGTGGGTGCGTGCGTGTGTGCATGCACGTGTGCGTGCATGTGTACAGTGTGTGTGGGTGGGATGTGTCCTGTATGGTAAAAATGTTTACCCCACAAGTATTGGACTCGTACTCTTTTACATATTGACCGATTTTAAATTATACTTTGAATCATCATAATCATGCCTCATATTGGGTGTACACAGATTGAGCTCATAATTACCCCATGTGATGCTTTTGACCCAATTTGGCTAACTGCAGGCCAGATGAAAAATTGTTCAGGGAAGGCTGTAGTTTTTTCTTAAACCGATTAGGCCAGGAAAAAAAATGGATGTCTTAGAAATCACATGCATATTTTTTCTTTTTTTTTTTAAATTGCCAAAAAAGGCTAGAAATTTTTTTAAAAAGTGGAATAAAAATGCATGAAAGGAAATGCCTTGAATGTACACAGCTCTTTTTTTTCACTGAAAACACACAACAACAACAGCACTTAGCGTTTTGATCAAATGTGTCTGAAAACTCTTTTAGCCTTATTCCGTTAAATTGAGTAGTTACACTAATTGCAATTTAGTGTCAAATGCTTGGAAAGGGGCATAGATTTAAATAATAAAGGGTGATGCAGTCTCATTTATGGTGAACTAATGTGGCCGGGTCAGAACAATTTAATAATAGGTAGTCACCTATGAGCCAATTATTTGAGTTTTTTCATCTAAGAACATTATGAACCCTATTAGTATAGTCAAACCTTATTCTCTCCTATTCATTTATCTAACACTTGATATACTAATAAATGCAATCGGACCCATTATTGCGATAATAATAACATAGAATAGAATAACATTAACAGTCACCACGAAATAAGGGGAACATGCAAAAACAGGGGAAAGTTTGTACAGGGGTCAAGTTAAGTGTTTTATTGTGTTAATTTGGTCGTGACATGCTTGTACACGTTCCAAAACATGCGGTATTTTAAAAACAAACAGTTACCTTATAACACCAAAAAATCAGGTAAAATTTGGTTGCAAGCTCTTTGTTATATCAATAAACAAGGTGCTGAAACACCAAATGTACCTTTAATTAGTAAATCATAATTAGTTACTGCTTGCATCAAATGCCCAGGTGTATAATGTTAATTGCTTACCTTTTGACATCTGACCTGAAACTAGATCCAAAGTGTGAATAGGTACTCCTTTAAGAAACCCAATTTCATTGAGATATGCAGGTAATAAACCGACTTTTAGAATTCAACACACTCCACCAACCACCACTACCAAGTCACCCCTGCTGCCAGGGTTTTCTGCTCCATCTCCTGACCTGGCATAGCATGGAACAAATCGGCAATAGTTGACAAAGTGAAGACTAAGCCATCATTAGTCATGGCTGCAGCAACTCTTGGAAACTTATATTAGGTGTACGAGGGATGCCCGTCAGATTGTTTAAGGCCACTATCAGGATGTTGCCAAATCCTAAGATAAAAAAAATCATTGAAAATCAATTGTTGCATGTCTGTAGCAGGTAACATGGTATCCTAACATACCCTGAAATGAGAAAACTGAAAACCACTTAAAAGGACAAAATCGTATATTTGAGTTATTTACTGTCCCTACCAACACTTACTAAACACATATTGGTAAGCTTTGAAAATTCCGTTTTCTTCCTTTTTTGTCTAATTTTTTCATTTGGAAAAAGTCATTTATGATTCACAGACTTAATCCTTCACTTTTAGGCTATTCCAAGCAATTTCAAATATTGGACTCTTTTTGAGGAATTGCTGATAGTGTCCTTTTAATGTAATCAATTTATGTAAAACAACCTTTTATCTTTCAATCATGTATTGCACAATTAACTGGTTATTCTACACTGAGTTGCACCTTCCTCTGCTAAAGATACTAAGACACATTTGATCTAAAATTATTTTAATTTTGTATTATTATGAATTATTATGAATGAGAGAATATTTGGAATTTGCATTTTTGCTTTTGGGGGTTGCTTTTTTGTAATTTTTAATTCCTGATTTCTCTCTGGCAACAAACAAACCAGTTCAAAGACACTACAACACACCACATATGCCATCCAACCAAACACATTTTAGCCCTATGGTTTCAGAGGGTAAAGAAGAAAGTTAGCTTCCTGCTAAAGTGTGGGTTTTCTGAGACACTTCTATTAGCGATTAGGCCCTGGACATAGAAGTTAATGCATAGGCAATATATATATATTATATAGAGAGAGGAGAATATTTATATTACAGGTGTTTTACTTTCATTATTTTTTTTAACCCTCATTCCAGTTTGTGTTGAGTGGGGTGTTTCTTGGGACCCAAGCTAATTGTCTAATTTAATGGTTCAATGGATTACAAGTTTTTGTATGTCAAATAAACATTTAAAAATCTGGGAAATTAGATAACATAGAGCCTCAGAGAATTTTGTTAGATCAATATCACAGAATGCCAATTGTTGGATCCATTGACGATTATCTACTTCAGTGTACGGACTTGTCAACTAGAATTGCATGATCCATGTCAACTGCATTAACTTTTAATTTTGCAATGTCTAAGTCCATGGAGCCCCCCACCCCCCCCCCCCCACCCCACGCAGTTCCTCCCAACCTGTCCTAATTACCAGTTTTCCCTGCCATAAAAAAGTATACAAATTTGACTGCTATGAGGGGCCTGTTAAAATTAAGGCCCAAGGTGGATGTCCAAACCAAACCAACAAGGCCCGAGCGAAGCGGAGGGCATAGTCATTGTTTTGACATCACCGAGGGCCGAGAATTTTAACTGTGCCATGAAATATTAAGCAGTCAATATTGTTTTATATACCGAATATATAGATTTCTTCTCATCTCATCTGATTGGTTAAAAGATTTCCTGAAATGACAATGCCCACAACTTACAAACTATTTGCAACGCCTGTCGTTACACAGGGGACGCGCACACACGCACGCTCTATGAACACGTTGTGAACGTCCTATTATTTTCTGGGCACAGTCGATTGTCATGCCCCGGGCACAGTTCATCGTGATGTCATCTTTAGAAAAAAGGGGCCCAGCTATTTTTAATGACTCTACTTTTAACCAATCAGATGATAGGAATCTATATATGAGGTATATAATTGGATATATTTTTTGGCAAGTGTTGAAACATTTAGTTGGTCCCTGATAAATGTAGGCCAACTTGCCCTTTCCGAATCTTACAAAAATCTGTGAATAACAAGTACTGTGAGTTGAGCATGATGACAAAACACGGGTGTTACATATCTAATAGATCTTGCCAATTATCAGGGTTTTCATTGCCAAAGCCTGTTTTCAATGCTCCATGTAGCCACGGTAACAACAAAAATTGACCCACCATAATGGCTAGAGCATGCTGAGGGAAGGAATGCTATCAAGACAGGATGGAGAATTAACTGGGATTTTATACAGATACCGGGCAAATAAAAAGTTACCAATTGTCTCCATCTGGGCTTGTGGAAGGACAATTTTCTCAGATAGTGTATGAATTGACTTATGTTGGTTATTGGGTCCAAGATTGGCAGCCAACTCCTTGGGACATGCAACAAGCACTCCAGATCATTGGGGTGGTAGAAGACCGTGGGTTACTTGGTGACAACATGTTAAGGCATGAGACGAGCTTTAATGTGCTGTGGCAGGATAACCGTGTTGTAGATAGCACCAGTAAGTTCTTTCTTGCATGTTGTGTAAGATTTCAGTGTGACCTTCTGATACAACTCCAGACTACCGTACTTATGAAATTGTATTGGTGATCTGTTTAATAACCTGTGCTTTATTTGCTTTTATTTAAATGTCACCCAACAGTACATGGCCAGCCTTAAAAAGAAGTTCAACAGCTATGCTTATATATTAATTTTTTGTCTTAAAATTTTTATTTTAAGTGATTGCTCTTTATGTTTTCCAATGATTGCTTACTGTAATACATTATCTTGAGAGAGAGAGAGTGTGTGTGCATACATTTGTGTGTGTGCGTGTGTATGTGAGCATGTGTGTGCGTGTGAGCATGTGTGTGCGTGTGAGCATGTGTGTGCGTGTGAGCATGTGTGTGTATGTGAGCATGTGTATGCATGTGTGTGTGTATCTCTGTTTATATATTTCCTAATATTTGCAAACTTTAACTTGTGCAAGGTTCTCCCACTGATTTGTTTCTGTTGTCTAGACTATTCTTACTTCATGACTAATTTCTATAATATTTAACACACCTTTTATTTAAACAGTATTTAACATAACTGAGGTCTCATCTACTTGGGTTTGCATATTATTAAGCTAGTATTAACTTAAGACTTATGCTTAATATAATTAGATGATATTAATTTATTAGTTTGTTTTAAAGCCCTTCAGATATTCCAAATATGGAATTCCATGTTTTTGTTTTTGGGTCTTTTTGTGTGTTTCCTCTAGATGTGTATAACACCCTAAGGTATAATTAAAGGCAACCCTTTGGTATTTTTGATAAACTATGAACAGATAACAGAAATCAATCGGATACAAAAGAAAATCATTTTGTGAAAATGGATAAACCACTTTGTGTTTATTTTTAATATGAATTTCAATTCAAATGGACTTTTTTAGTTTTATGGTAAGCATAATACAGTAAATGAGCAAATGTTGAAATTCATAGCAGCGCTTTGAGACAAACTAATAAGTTAATATAATAAGGCCTTGGCTGAGTAGTTAATATAGTATTAGCAAATGTAAATTAAACATGGGTGGGTGTTCCTAATTTATTGACATGTTTTAACCTACAGGATGCATGTTCCTCAACTAACTCCTGTTTTATTTCAGTCCAACGCCGCATATCCAGACCGGGTTTACCGGATAAACGGTTTAACTGGATATACAATCGAGTAGTACAGCGTATGTATCCAGTTACTTCTACCACGAGCACAAGTTCCGTCAACACTTAAGTGCACATTTTTACAAATTTTCATGTTATCAAATGGTCAATATCAAACATGTGACTATAGGAATATTTTGAAGTAGCGTCGTTGGTACTAATGTGATTGTGAGTTCTTGATGTGTGACGTTGGACTGGTACTTTGGACCAGTATGTGATGCTGATGTGCATGTTGAAATAACACTCTTAACCATACCCTGGGATGACCTTTACTACACAATTTAAAGGAATTTTGAACCAATGTTTTCTAACCTATCTTGATATAATGACAGTCTTACTCTAACAGTAAATAAAATCGGGCCTGAAGTGTGCATCATTTAGAATGCATTAGTGAAATTGTAGTTAGGTTTTCAGCAATAAAATTTAAATATTTGTGAAATTAGTAGAAACATGTCTGCAAATTATTATATTTTCAGTCACATCAACATTCCACTTCTTAAAGTATCAAGTGTAATCAATCGTGGCATTTCATTGTAGGCATTTAGATAATTCTAAGCAAATTTAAACTATTGCTGCAGCTTGATATTATGTCTGCCTTATCTCTATCCTTTTTTGCTTTATTCTTCAAAATATTCCTGACCAGATTTGCCGTTATAGCTTAGGCAATGCACTTAATGAGTTCACACACACACATACTTACAGCACACACACACACACACACACACACACACACACACACCTACAATCACTCACTGCAGGCCAGCATTGTTGCTCTCATTTCTAATGGTGATTGTTACTTATATGGTTGTTTTGTTAATGCACTTTTTAATGCAATGTTATTCTAATTGCATCAAAAAGAAAACACCTACTGTGTCACTTTTGTTCATACATTTAATACTTGTATTCACTCAGTGGTGAGAAAGTAAGATATGTACACCGTGGTCAGACGTAAGATATGTACACATTGGTCAGACGTAAGATACAGCAGTTATCACTCTTTTTAACTTTTTTTAATTTAATAGTGGTGTGCCGGGGGCATAGCCTTAGCATTTTCAATCTTGGGCTCATTTGTAGGTTGTAGTTAGATTTTTGAATAATTGACTGGGCCACGAATAACCCCTTAGCTAAGCTTCTGGGAGGTCAGCTCATACCATATGTGCACTAATCCTCTTGTCTTGTTTGTCGCACGCACAACCTCCTTGTGTTTTATAGGTGGCCGCACAGTGATCAACAAGAAAGACAATGGCATAAAAGAGTCAACAGAGGGCAGTACACAGGAAGATGACGATATTAGAGGTGAGGTTGTAGGTTGCTCCTATAAGCGTGTTTTGATGCCTCCCATTTCTATTAGAAAGTATTCAAACATGATAGATTAGGTATGGTAAAGTAATAGATGGATATTTATTGTCATCACATTAAATATTAAAAAATTACCCACATTTGATACCCCTTGGAAGATGATATGGCCTTTTTAGGCTGATTTTCAGCTTTACAGACATTTCAATTTTTTCAGTTACAGAGACCCCCTTCCATATGGAAGAATCTGCTATTACACAAATTTTACTCCACACACTTCAAAATTTGATATAAATAAAGCCCTTGATTATGGCAAGAAACTAGCCAAAATAAATCTATGATTTGAATGTATGTGGCACATTACCATAATGTTGAGTTCAATTTTGTGTAAAACATGGGTAGTAATACTGGCAACAACCAAATTCTTACAAAAGTATCAAAAGCACATGAGAAAAAATGCTAGCAATTTCAAGTTGAGTTTTTCCCTCATTTATGGAAACTAGCTTCAAAAGAAATCATCCTGGATATCTTCAAATTCTAGCTGATTAAATTAATAGATTGTCTCCTATGAATGGAAAAAACAGGAAATCCACAAACTGGGTATTCCTTAACAATTTCATGTTCTCATAAATTGACAGCCAAGTCACCAGTTAAGTCAATTCAGTGAGCTTCTTGTAAGTAATGTTATGTGTAATTAATCAAAGTTAAGTGAATCATTTGACCTTTGTTTGACTAAATATAGATTTATTCATTACGATTGTTTATCAGCAAGAATTTGTAGTTCAAATACTTCCAAAATAGAGAAATTGTTGCACCCACAGCAATGCCACTTTCAAAATTGGAGATGTTTCTGTATACTGTAATTGCCCCGTAAAATCTGGGACAAGCTATACTAGGTATAGATGATGTGACATTTGTTTGTGTTTGGGGCGCCCTTGTTGGTGCGAGATAGAAAGTCTGAGAACTGACGGGCAAAAGCACCTATACTTTGCATGTGGAAATTCGGTGGTTGTTTTGCGGTAACCTTGTTTCAAATTTAATATCAACATTCTTATTAAGCATGCTTGCTAATGCTACCAGCTGCACATTGACTGATTTATGGTAATTTTAATAAAAAAAAAACCAGATTTTATGTGGTCTGTCATATCCGACTCTTTGTGATGATTTTGATGATACATTTCTACTGCTGTCTATCTTAAGCTGATCAGTAGGCGTCATTAAACACATGCCAATCACATATTTAATTCCATCCTAAAACCATTCCAATAAGATTTAATTCCATCTCAAGACATGCCAATCAGATGAATAAGAAGTCTGTGATGTCCCTCTTACCAAAATTCTTTCTTGGAGAGCCCCAACTCGTGCTAAATTTCAGAGATTATCATTAATGCACTATTGCCCCATGATTTTCACTAATCTGCTGTGCAGTCAGGAACAGGAATATGTGACCTTGCCGTCTGATGTACTTTGATGTGCAGAACAAATATCTGCCATAAGTAATAATCTATGAACATTCAAACCTATCAAAGTAGAAGGGTTTTCTTTAATATTTTGTCTATGAATCAAAAACTTATATGGAGTAAATTTTTAACATGTTAAAATCAATTTTGTTAGAATAACTCCTCCCTAACTCTACATTCAAACCAATCATGGTCAGTGCCAATGGTAATTGTGAAAATGTTAGTTTGTTAAAATGTAAGGTTGAATTTTCCCTTACACCATGTACTGCTCATCTCAGCATATGCTAGTTAGTGAAATCGGCCCATGTGTGGAAAAAATTTGAACTTGCAAAAAACTAAATGCATCCCAATGAAGGAAATAGAGTACTATTTAAATTACCAGCATTGCATGTATAACATACTGTTTTTGTTGTTTTTTGTGTGTGTTTGCAGCTCGTAAACATAGGTTTATTAAGTAACTGAACAGCTAGTAGAAGCTATCAAGGAGGCGATTCATGAAACTTATACGTAAGTTGATTTGAAATAATTTACTCATGCGTGGTGGTTAATTGGATTTTGATAAGTCATTAGAGGTCCATGGCCTCAAATAAGGTCAGATTTCTCATAAACATACTCATTGTTATTTTTTATTATTGTTTTGGGGTTTAAAAAGGCCCTCATCACCTGAGTTTGCTCCCACCCCCTTTGGTAGTTCATTATTTTTGTTGAGATATATGAAAAATACGAAATTTGATATGTGTGGAACATAATGTAATAAAAATTGTAATACTGTTGACTGTTTGTAGGCAGCTGTGGTGACCCACCATCTGACTGCTTTGAACCTGAAGCTTGTGGAAACCTATGGAAGGAATGGACTTCCACAGATTTTACTTTGCAATGGTAAGTTTGCTTTGTTCTGATAGCTGAATGTTTGCATCGCCTTCATCAAAATTACATTGATAACGTTTAAGATTTCTTATATTGTACAGCAAATGTCATCCTTGGGGTTGTATGTCGAATATTCCAGGTCCGTGAAAACACCATGGCTTCTGTACGTAGTTTATCAAAACATGCTGTCCGATTATGTAATGTAACAAATATATTAAGATGATGATTATTATTTCATTTGGTAATGAATTTGAATTAGAAATTTTTTCCACTTCAGATTTTTTGTTCTCAAATTCACCAGTAAGTCTTGATTGTTGTAGAGTTTAACCTTAGGTCTCCTGTAAACAAAGTACAAAAAATCAACCATTGGGATTCAGACGATGAACTGTCAAAAAAACAACACTTATCCTATGCTAAGGAAGGAAAAAAAAGGTAATTTATTACAGCCTTGTGATTCTATGTGGGATGGTTGAAAAAAAGACGGGCAGTTGAAAGAAATTTTGTTTTCATGATCCCTTCTACTTTGGAGTTGTATATTAATGACTTCTATCAAAAATAGACAACAAAACGTACCAAACTTCTTGAGTATATCTTGAACAATTAAAAATGAAGTAGCATTTGAATGTATCCTGTATCAAGGCCAGTGTACAATTAGGTAAGTTATGTAGTAATGTCTAACACCAGTGTAATAAAACAATTGCACATTTAAGTTTGCCGTAACTAATTGAATTTACTAAACAACTGATCTGTGGAGCATCTCAGCTGGGATTACTCTGTCACATTGAAATACTCATACGTGTTATTCCATTGTTACCCACTACCTGTTGTTGATACAGGGGATATTCAAATATACCATTTTGCTGTGAAAAAGCCTTATCTCTTAATATAGATATAATAGACTAGATCTATGTTTCTTACACACTGGTAATAAATGAATGACCCTTGTGATAATTTTTGCATGCATTTTATAATTTTATAATTTCTCCTTTATTGAAATTCTTGTCCTTAGTAAAATAGAGATAGACAATGCCTAGAAAAACGAATAATAGACACTTAGACTTAATTCTCTGAAGTTGGTCACCACGCTGTCTGTTAGCATGGCTATCTTGAAAGATCATATGGTCTGGGACAACAAAATGAAAGATGATTGCATGCTATGTAAATCAGAATTTAATACAAGAATTTTGGGTAGAGCAGAATTGGTTTTAAAAGAATTTAACTTTACTATAGTAGCATGTGATATGACCTATCACAGACACACAAATTTTATATCTTCTTTCAGATGAACAGGTGATGTGGGGTTCAATTTGTCATTATATCTATGTATGAACCTGTTATTACTTGGAAAGGACTAGTAATTGGTAAAACGTGTTTACCAAAATTTCATTTAAGCTTGAACTCTACAATTCTGTCCAGGCCAAAGATGATTTTTGTTTCTTCATGCAAAGACAAAGGGTTGCCCTTTCAGACATATACATCTATTGAGCCATGCCCATAGTAGCTTACATGCATGGCTATGTGATTTTAATAACCTATCATTTTAAAGGTTTATTCATCTCTATATTACCCCATTTTGCTTACTCTTTGTTTCTAACCAAGAATAATCGAGTTTGGCTTAAATCAAATGTGCTAATGACAAGAATAATTGCATTTAATGCATATTTGAAGCTAATTCAATCATGTGCATGGCCCACTGATTTGTTTTTGATACATTTTTAAAATATAAAACCAGAAGAAAAAGATAAATCTTTTAATGTGAGGGGTTGCCAGAATGTTTTAAAGGGATACAATGGCATGAAAAAAAATCAGACATAATGAAATGGACCCTTATGAAATCACTTCCACAAATTTCAAAACAATTTGGGTGTTTGCATTTTTTAAAAGGAAAAAGTAACTAATATTATTTCCCTAGTAAGCTTCACTTCTCAGCCAAGGATGCTGACATTACTAGAAGCATTTATGAAACTTGAAAAGCATGCAGTCATCAGCTCACATACCATTGCTATTGTATATGTGCTAATCCCGGCTAATCAACTTTCACTTGCCAGATCAATATCTTACTACAAGCCTGAAGTACAATATCTGAATCCCAGTCTGAATGCTTTTGAATTGTCACAAAACATGCCAGATACACTGTTAATTCTGGCAGGGATGTCAACACCTTGATTTTCCATGGCAAGAATTGCCACAAACTCTTGCCGCTTTTATTGTTTTTACAAAATGTAAACATCCAAATTGTTTTAAAATTGTGGAAGTCCATTTCATTATGCCTGAATATTTTTTCATGCCATTATGTCCCTTTAAACATTGGATTTGAAATATTTGCAACAGAAATCACAGTGTGAGTTCTATCATTCATTCAGGAAGTGTGATTCCATTTAATAATTTCACATTTGTGAGAAAGATGCGGAATCTGAATAGTAGCAAATCTCTGACCTCAGCAGTAATGCCCAAAAGATATATCTTTGGTTTCAAGTCAAATGTATGTATTAAAGGCACTGTCAGTGATTTGCTAAATCAGAAAATCTAAAAAAAATTATCAAAAATCAGATTTTTGCATGTTTGTAACAAGAATCAGTATCTTAACTTACCCTACAAGTTATAAGCCCAAAGGCAACCTAATAAGAACAAAATTGGATATTTCAGTCGTTACTGTCCGTACGGACACTTACTGCAACACGTTATTCAAAGGAAATTCATCTCTTTGAACAATGCTGTTCTCTTACTTTTCGGTCAATTTTTCAGTTGTAAAAAATAACTTACCAGAATTCTACAGTCTTATCCTTCACTTTTAAGCTATTCCTGCACATTTCAAATATTTTGACTCTTTCAGGTGAATCACTGATAGTGGCTTTAATTAAACATTTTTTAATTGGAAAACCAGTGTATGCCACAGGGATGGAAATATGTTTTCCAAAACACTTCATTTGCAACAGTAATTCTAGGACCATTCTCATGTAAATTATCTTAGAATGTTTCTTATTTTATTGATTAAGGGAAGCAAAAACACGAATTCAAACAAAATTAAATACAATACTTATGAAAATATATGATTCATTCAACATTTGAGAATATATGATTCATTCTAATATTGTGAGAAGAAATTGATATGCAAGTGAAAAAGGATGTGGGTGGTTTCCTTTTCTTGAGTGATAGCTGTATCCCCTAGTTAAGTATGGCTACCACAGATTTCGTACATTGCCTGTGTGTTTCCTATTTTACCCTCATGTTGTGCCTACTACAGCCGTATCCTCTTTGTGCGGTGGGGACTCAAGACCCGCAAAGCCGTTGAACGCGGGCTCCCGCAGAAGCAGCTGGATTCAAACGGCGAAACAAACTGCCAGTATGTAGCAATAAAGCCAAAACGTGGATGGATGGAGTTGTGCTGTTTTGGTCCATATGCTTCTGCAGTCAGTTCTTCATCCTGTTGTACCTTTGTCCAATAGTGATATTGATTAATATTGATTAGGCCAACATATTATCAGTACACGGAAAGTCACGTAATGGTGCCATGTTGTGCATGCTTGTAACAACAGCACTGGCAAGTTTGGAATACAGCACAAAAGACAACATATAAACTATTGTCAAACAAAAGTGTACCTGAAATTGGCAGATATATTCGCTGTTTGAACCCGGGGTGTTGTTGCATGTCGATGTTTTGATTGTTTCTCTTTCCTCTTCTCTATTTTATCCTGCTAGTTCTAACTTAACCTGCAATACTTTATCTTATTATGTCTTGCCATAACGAACCACTGGACTATTTTCAGAACTACTCTTTAATTTGCATGATGTTCAACCTACATACATGGTGCCAATGCAACATTTTTCCATTTTGGAAATACTTGAACTATTTGTATAACATTTTGTTGTTGGCTGCTTGTCTTGAAATGAGTTTATAAATGGTTCATTGTACTGTGTTCAAGTTGCATTTATGTTGGTATGTATTAATTGTTAATTGAAGTTTGTATTTTGTTACCAGTGTTATATTATGTTGAACCTATGTATGTTACACTATTCCTAAACCATTGTCTGTAATTGGGAAAAAATAGGAAAATTGGATTAAAAAACACAATGGTCAGCTTTAATTTCTCTGACACTTTGGGAAACACTGCAGTAATGCATAAATGCCATCTATATGAACATATTTCTTCACCTTTTTATTATTGCAGTATTCATTTAAGTTTTAGTGGATGATATAATCTGGAACATTAAATTCAGGTCAATTTGAAATTTATATAAAATGTGCTAAGAAATTATGACAACTGCCAACATAATGCTATTACAGATATGGGTGATTTCAAACTTATGGTCAAGAAGAGATTCTTGCATTTAATGTTTACCAATGAAGAAGAGAAAGAAAATGAACCGTCAGTTAACAAGGTCTCATTAGTTTGCTTACAGAGGTTAACAACATAAACATAAAACACCTAATTTCAAATGATAAGGTAGCATAGCGGATAATGATAATAGTACTGATAATAACTATTTCATAGCATATTAGTAGCGAGCTTGAAACTTGCATTTGGGTAGGTACAAATGACCTTTTGAAAATTGATGTGGCATTTGAGAAAGAGACAAACTGTCACCTAGGGTGGGAATTTGGGTAGTCTCAATTATCATGTTGTCTGAAATGCTTATCATCAGTTGATATCAACTGATATAATTTCCAATACAAATTTTTTCCAATACCATTTCTATTGCATAGGCTTTATATCAATTCCAGTACAATGTTTGCACTGCATACATTTCATTTCAACCCTGTTGCAATGTTTTCACTGTATAGACTTCATTTCTACATTGGTACAATGTAGGCTTTGCATAGGCTTCATTTCCACATTAGTACAATGTAGGCTTTGTATAGGCTTCATTTCCACATTGGTACAATGTAGGCTTTGCATAGATTTCATTTCCACATTGGTACAATGTAGGCTTTGCATAGGCTTCATTTCCATATTGGTACATTGTAGGGTTTGCATAGGCTTCATTCCCACATTGGTACAATGTAGGCTTTGCATAGGGTTCTTTTTCACATTGATACAATGTAGGCTTTGTATAGGCCTCATTTCCACATTGGTACAATCTAGGCTTTGCATAGGCCTCATTTCCACATTGTTACAATGTAGGCTTTGCATAGGCTTCATTTCCACATTAGTACAATGTAGGCTTTGCATAGGCTTCATTTCCACAGTACAATGTAGGCTTTGCATAGGCGTCATTTCCACATTGGTAAAATGTAGGCATTGCATAGGCTTCATTTCCACAATAGTACAATGTAGGCTTTGCATAGGATTCATTTCCACATCAGTACAATGTAAGCTTTGTATAGGCTTCATTTCCACATTGGTACAATGTAGGCTTTGCATAGGCTTCATTTCCACATTGGTACAATGTAGGCTTTGCATAGGCTTCATTTCCATATTGGTACATTGTAGGCTTTGCATAGGCTTCATTTCCACATAGTACAATGAAGGCTTTGTATAGGCTTCATTTCCACATTAGTACAATGTAGGCTTTGCATAGGCTTCATTTCAACTTTGGTACAATCTTTGCATTGCTTAGACTTCATATCAACTGCAGTACAATTTTTTTTTTAAGCTTCATATCACCCCTGGTACAATGTTAGTGCTGCGACATTGATACAATGTTTGCACTGATATGTGTACACTAGCCATATGTGTGGCCAAAAATGTAATCCTGGTCTAGGAGTGTATATGTTTCTAATACATAGGTAGTCAGGCGCGGATCCAGGGAGGGGGCGCGCGCCTCCCGGTAATTCTGCAAATTCTTGCAAAATCAGCCCATTTTGAGCTATTTTGGACCAGTTACAGCCTTTCAGCCCCCCGGTAATTTTGACATTTTTCAAATCCTGGATCCGCCATTGGTAGTCCACATGTATTCAGTAGCAGCCTTGTCACTACTGCCATGAAGAATGTGTCACTTACTTAGCCAATAGTTAATGCCAAATAGATGACAATGCAGGGTCAAACTAGCAGACAAAAAATGGAAACAAAATTATTCTGTGATCAATAAATGCCTATCTTAGAAAAGGGCCATATTTTGTGAGCACTTGCCCTAAACCACAATATACCATCTTCCATCTTGATGCTTTCCCATTGATAAAAAAATACATCATTTAATGCAAGTCCTGTAACTTTGTAATAATATGCAACAAGTTACTAAATAGTCCTCAGTACAGCCTGATATTAGATGATCAAGCAGGTACTTGCTTTGGTTAAGTTGTACTCAATTTTAAGTCATAAAAAAAAAAAAAAAAAAAAAAATGTTTGCACTGATATGTGTACACTAGCCATATGTGTGGCCAAAAATGTAATCCTGGTCTAGGAGTGTATATGTTTCTAATACATAGGTAGTCCACATGTATTCAGTAGCAGCCTTGTCACTACTGCCATGAAGAATGTGTCACTTACTTAGCCAATAGTTAATGCCAAATAGATGACAATGCAGGGTCAAACTAGCAGACAAAAAATGGAAACAAAATTATTCTGTGATCAATAAATGCCTATCTTAGAAAAGGGCCATATTTTGTGAGCACTTGCCCTAAACCACAATATACCATCTTCCATCTTGATGCTTTCCCATTGATAAAAAAATACATCATATAATGCAAGTCCTGTAACTTTGTAATAATATGCAACAAGTTACTAAATAGTCCTCAGTACAGCCTGATATTAGATGATCAAGCAGGTACTTGCTTTGGTTAAGTTGTACTCAATTTTAAGTCATAAAAATATTTCTCATAAAAACCCTGATATGGTAACAAAAAATTTGGAGTGTCTCAAAATATTTTGATCATCTGTATTGGGCTGACACAGGTATATCAATTCTACTGGGCCTGTAATTAGCTCATATGCTCTGGTAGAGTACATGTATTTTAACTGTCAAAAGTACAAAGTGCAAAATATGATAATTAGGTGAAAATATGATAGTGTCTGAAAATGTTTTGCTCATATGTATTGGGCTGACACAGGTAAATTCCACTGGGCATATAATTAGCTCATATGCTCTGGTATAGTACATAAATTTAACTGTCAAAATTACAAAGTGCAAAATACGATAATTAGGGGAAAGATTGATAGTTTGTTCCATTTCACTCACCTGGGAAGTACAATCTGTTTGGCAAAATCTATAGGGTAATATATGCATGTTGATGGATGCAAATGTGTCTTCTGTGCATGTGCACCAATGCAACATGTGCACGAATAAGGCAGAATGGTTAGCAACACAAAACATAGTGGTTGTGTTGTCATATTGCAAATGCCCTTATTAGTAAACTTTAATTCTAAAGGAATAGTTTTTAAATGGGGTAAACATTTATACTTGCATTTAAAGTTAGCTTTCTGAATAGTTAAAGATGTGTATGGCAGATTTGTCAGCAGAAAGGGGCCATTTATGCATTAAACAAATTCTGGAAGCTTGATGCCAATGGCAGGGTTTAGGAATAATGTTTAATCATAGTCTGTACATGTTTTTATCTCTATGTATCTGGGTATTGGGATTGCTGAGTCTCTCTTTTAAGGTTGCATTTGCTTGCTTTTGTTAGCAAGTGCAAATGAGGTAACTTGTCATTAAGCTTTTACCTGTTAATGTACATTAATGAAGGAAGCCCAAGGTTTGTCAGGGATCTAGACACCTTTTCTATTCAGGGTTATTGTTTCAAACTCAGTATCGAAGAAGGCCCCATAAATATTTCCATCCATTAGATATGGTAAATGTGATGCCTATATTTTTAATGTTTCTGTTATTGCATTTTGATAAAAAATCCTCTGTGTGGAGCTGTATCTACTCTTCATATCTTGATCAAAACAGGTTTTGCTGAATGGAGCTCAAAGCTCTGAAAAATGAGCTCTTGGGGAGAACCAAATTCTACAATCGTACAAACTTTAAGCAACAAACAGCTTCCAGAAAGTGATAAAAAAGTGACTCAAGAATACTAATCCCAGAGAAGATAGTAATGTTAACATTTCTGTGTTAATGCAGTTTTTCAGTGTTTGTTGAACAACAATAAATATAATAAATGCAGATAAATCTTGCATGTGTTATAACTTCAAGTTATGTAATTCTACAAATGTTCAGCGATTTATATTTAACAATTGTTAGTATTGTTATTAGATGAAATTTGACAGGATCATTTAATATGGATTTTACATATATTTATTTTGATCCAGTGTTGAATAAGAATAGCAGAGCACGTAATGTGACCATTCTACATCCCCATGTACACATACTAGGTGATGATGCAGCATGCGTAGGATATATACGACTCACACAGTATATTGATCGGTAAGTCTTGCCCCATTTCTTAGCTACTCTGTAGTGGTATTCAAGGTGATGTACAACCGATCACATTCTCTGTGTTAACTAATATACAGTGACATGTAACATTAACATGATCAGCTTTTTTTCATAGCCTAGGCCAAAGGGTCTAGGGTCAAATGTGAAACATGGTCAAATAATACAAGTAAGTATAGTCAAGGACAGAATAAGGCGACCAATTACGTGTCTGACGTAATTTGACGGTGCAGAACAAAATGTCGGCCGTAATAATAATCTCTGAACAGTTCAAGCTTATTAAAACAGAAAGTTTACTTACATGAATTACTGTGTCCTGACTCAATAGGAAATTTTTTGACATTTTAATCATATTTTGCTCGAACATGCTCCGCCCATACTAAACAACCAGACCAATCACAGTCCACGCCGTGGTGATTGACAAACCTTGGCACACGGGCAATTGGTCGCCTAATTCTGTCTCTGACTATATTCCATCATGTTTGTAGTATCTTTCTGTGACTCTAGGAGACGATCAGTGAGTTGTGGAATATAATGGTGTTCAGTCATTTTGCACAGAAATGACTGGGCATTCACCTAGTTGCTTAGAATAAGCCTGATGAGTGGGTTATATGGATTGTTCAGGGGTAAGAGGTCTAATGCGAGATTCCCAGTTTCAGGAGCAAAGTATTGCCTCGGAGGAAAGCCTCCGACGGGACATGTCGTATGCAAAATATCTTAGCCGGCACGCAGTATTCACGTTTTAATAAACAAACCTCACATGGAACATTTATAAGCAGCACGGGAGAAATCTTTTATAGCTAATTAGCAGTATTGATCGATCAATATCGTCTTATTGTCTGGGATCACTCTTTGCCCTGGGGGCCGTATGTGGTCACCGCTGTATTTATCTCATTTGTAAACAGTTTATTTCAGGGGTTCTCAATAGGCGGCCCGCGGGCCAAATCAGGCCCGCCAACATTGGTTTTGGCCCCCGATTTGCTCTAAAATATGAAGGAAAACATAAGAAATTCAGGTGTATTTGGCACTCAAGTAGGGAACTTTCAAATGTGTGTGGCATTCTCTGGCCCTTCAGCTAATATAATTGAGAACCCCTGGTTTATTTATTCATTGCCCCACTTAAGGGCATTGAGTACCAATTACGGGATTACATTGCGTGTGAGGTTAACTTAAGTAGGCCCACATGGAAGGAAAAGTCAGTGTTTATTTTAGATAAACAAGACCCGCACGGAACAATTTTATAACCTGTGCGCAAGTTAATCGTTCCCTCCGATGCAATAGCTTCCTCCTGAAACTGGGAATCCCGCCTAACTTGATAGTCCTTGCTACATCCCTACCAGAAAACAGGGGAAGATATTCTGAATGCATGAGATGCATACTGTAGGAATCTGATAACAGGACAGGGTCTTGTACTAAACTAAGTTTCTCCGAATTCATCGAGGAATCATTAGGGCCGATATTACCGATATCGTTCGTAAACAATATAGGATTGCGGAAATAGGCTTCCTTACGGGACAATGCCTACGATGTCAGAGGTGATTGAAAAACTTCAAAAAAATAGCAATGACATTTTTGTTTCTTTTAATCCGAATGGAGCTGGAGTTTGCCTAACATAAGAAGCATCGGTATCATATCAAATTTTTTTTGGTATTAAACCTATAGTTGTACTGGGAGGTATCCCATCAGGGGAGCAATCTTAATAAGCAAATGACATAAAAAAAAATTAAGACTGTAGCTTTACCAATGATTTACCAACATTGATGTTTGATTTATGTTTGTATTTAAAAAAAATAAAAAGTTTTTTTTTAATCTTAAATTTATAGTTTAAATATTTTGCCGGAAGAAAATGTCATAAGTTAATTGCATAAAATCAGATTTATACAAAGACTGTAAAAAAAAGTAGAGCCAAATAGCTGTTATAAAATTTATAGTACCATATACTTTTTGTAGGTGTTCTCATTTCTTTGGAATCAACCATGTAATTTCCCATGGTTATTGTAATGAGTAAATATAGGGTGATTCAAGGAAATATAAATACAAACAAATATTGGGTACTGTCCAATTTTTCACCCAGCTTATTTTTAACTTTTAACCTTTTTGTCTCGCCTGAATGTGTTCGGACAGAGACTTAGTTCTAGTTATCGACTTTTGTCTGTCTGTCTGGTCGTTGTCTGTCTGTCTGCTTTACTGTACTGCTCGCCGTCCGTGTTCACCTGATTGTGTACGATTTATCTGGGAGTTCCGTAAGGGCACGATGGTGTAACTTGGTGGTAAAGAAGTGGGCCCATTGCGTTCTCGACCTGATTAGATTTTGGGCGTAAAATATGTATTAAGTATCTAATTTGCACATATAATTGACGAAAATTTCCCCGCAAGGATTGTGTACAAGTTTTCAGGAGGTCCGTAAGGCGTTCTTATAATGATGTAACTTGGTGGAAGGGAGCTGGCTGGAGGGTTCTCGACTGATTAGATTTTGGTCGTATTTTCGGGCAACTTAAGTATGCAAATGATCTAATTAATATGCAAAAATTAGCGTAATTGCTATAATTTTTAAATGGTACATCGGATACCAAAATTCCTTCACTGCATGAAGCCTTCATGGTGCCCATCTTTTTTGCAATTTGAAAGTGTTATATTGCGGCTTAGGTATGCAAATGACTAATTAATATGCGTAATTACTGTATCTCTGAAACAGTACCGGATAGGCAAATTCCTTCACTACATGAAAGAAGACATGCCAGCAAAATTTTTGTGTGAATCATAATTGGGTCAAGTGGCATTTTGGTCGTAAAAATATGCTAATTAAGTGTCTAATTTGGCATAATTTAAAAAAAAAAAGCTTGTGTACCAGTCTTTAGAGTTCCATAAGGCTATAATGATGTAACTTTGGTGGAAGGAAGCGGGCTGAAGAGTTCTCACCTGATTATATTTTGGGCTTATTTTCGGGCACTTAAGTCTGGCACATGAGCTAATTAATATGCAAAAATCAGCGTATGCTATAGAATTTTGAAACGGGTACATCAGATACACAAAATTCCTTCACCGCATGAGAGCCTATTATGGTGCGCCTCTTGTTTGCCATTTGAAAGTAGTGATATATGCGGCTTAGTATTAAATAGCTAATTAAATATGCATAATTGTTTTTTTTTTTTGCTGTAATCGCTAAAAACGGTACATCCGGATAGGCAAAAATTTCTTCACTACATGAGACTAGTCTGATCCTGGCATTCTCTTTTGTGTGAATCATAATTAGTTCAAAGTGCACGTGGGCCAATTAAAAAGGGCATTAGGGCTGGGGTGTTTAGGGAGGGGCTGGGGTGTTGGGGAGGGGGATTGGGTGTGGGAGGGGGCTTGGGGGGTTGGGGAGGGGGCTGGGGTGTTGGTGAGGGCTGGGGTGTTGGGGAGGGGGGGGGGGCGGGGTCTGCCAGTTGTTGTGGGCGAGGGGGATGGGTGGTTCGGTTGTGTTTGGGGATGTGGGGGTTGGGGTGTTTGCGGGGTGATGGTGAGGGGGTTGGGTGTTTGGGAGGGAATTGGAGTGTTGAGGGAGGGAATCGGGGTGTTTGGGGAGAGGATTGGTGTTGTAGGGTTGTTTTGGGAGGGATGGGGTGTTGCGGGGGTGTTGTTTTGCAGGGTTTTGGGGGAGGGGTGGGGTGTTGCGGGGTTTTGGGGAGGAGTGGGGTGTTGCGGAGGAGGTTGGGGTGTTGCGGGGAGTAGGGAGAGTTCGGGGGTGTTGTGGAGGGTGTGAGGTGTTGACGGGTGTTGGGGAGGGGTGGGGTTGTTGCGGTTTGCGGGTGGTTTGGGGGGAGGGGAGTGTTGCGGGGTGTTGGTGAGGGGTGGGGTTTTTGGCGGGTGTTGGGTGTTGTGGGGTGTTGGAGGTGTGGGGTGCTGCGGGCTGCCGGAGCGCTTGGTGTTGGGGAGGTGGTGTGGTGTTGTGGGATGTTGCATGGTGTTGGGTGGGAGGGTGGGTTTTGAAGGTGTGGGAGGAGGGGGGAGGGTGTTTGGAGTGTTGGGGAAGGGGTGTTGGCGTGGTTGGCGGCGGGGTTTTGTGGGAGGTGTGTGGTGTTGCGGGGTGTTGGGGATGGGTGTGTTGCGGGGGTGTTGGGGAGGGTGAGGTGTTGCATGGGTTGTTGGGGAGGGAGTTGGGTGTTGCGGGGTGTTGGGGAGGGGGTGTGTTGTTTTGTGGGGGTTTGTGGGGTGGGGGGTTTTGGGGAGGGGTGCATGTTTTGGGGTTGGGGTAGGGGGTGGAGTGTTGCCGTTTGGTTGGGATAGGGTGGGGTGTTTGCTGGCTGTTGGGGAGGGGATGGGTGTTGCGGAGTGTTGGGGAGGGGTGGGGTGTTGGGCGGGGTTATGTGGTGCCAATTGGGGAGGGGTTGGTGTGTTGCAGGTTGGGTTTGTTTTGTGGTTGTTGTTGTGCGGGTGGATTTGTAGGGTTTGTGTTAGTATTGCTTGTTGTTTGTTTTCAGTGTTTTGTTTTACGTATACGGGTCATTGTTGGGGTCTTGGCGTGTTGTTTGTGCGGGCGCTGCGGTGTGTTTTGGGGCGGGCGCGTGGTTACTAGTGGGGCTGGGGTTTTGGGGTGTTTGCCGGGGTGTTGGGATCGTGGGGTGGGGTGATTTGGCGTTGGGGGGGGGTGTTGAGGTGAGCGTGGAAGTCGGGGGGTTTTTGCGGGTAGTAGGGGTGTTCTGCGGGGTGATCTGGGGCGGGGTGGTGTATAGTTTTGGGGGTGTTGGGCGGGTGGTTTGAGGTGTTGTGTATGCTACTCGGACTTGTGCGTGTTTCGGGAGTGTTGGTGCGGTTGTGTGTAGGGTTTTGCTCGTTGCTCTCTGCCCCCCCACATTCCCTGTTATCTCTTCTTGCACCCTTCCTTTGGGAACACTCTGTACTGTGTACAGTTGCTATCTGGTGTGCTGCTCTTTGTCCTGTACAACTATGCGCGAAGCAGGCGAGACTTGTTGTTTCGAGAACCGCCCCCCCCCCCCACCCCGCCCCCCGCCCCCCCCCCCCCCCCCCCCCGACCCCCCCCCCCTCCCCCCCACCCCCCCGCCCACCACCCCCCCCCCCCACACCCCCCCCCCCCCCCCCCCCCCCCGCCCCCCCAACCCGCCACCGCCCCCCCCCCCCCCCCCCCCCCCCCCCCCCACCCCCGCCCCCCCGGCGCAACCCCCCCCCCGCCCCCCCCCCCCCGCCCGCTCCCCCCCCCCCCCCCAAGCGGCCGGTAATGCCCCCCCCCCCCCTGGCCCACCCCCCCCCCCCGCCCCCGCCGCCCCCCCGCCCCCCCCGACTGCCCCCCACCCCCCCCGGCCCGCCCCCCCCCCCACGTCCTCCTTTGGTGTACCCCCCGAGCCCACCCCCCCCAACCTCCCCCCCGGCCCCAGGCCCGCCTCCCCCCCGCCCCCGGACGCCCGCCCCCGTGCGACCCCCCCCCCCCCCCCATCCGCCTCCCGTGGTGCCCCCCCCCCCACCCCCACCGCAGACCCCTCCCACCCCCCCCCCCCCTCCCCCCCCTCCCCCCCCCCGTCGCCCCCCGCCCGCCCCCCGCCCCCCCGGCGAGACCGCCCCCCCCCCCCAGCTCTCCCACCGCCGACGTCCCCCGCCGCCCCTCCTCCCAGAGCTGGAAAAAATGGAGTAGGGGTGAGTTTCGTGGGGGAAATGGGGGAGTTGTTGCCTCGCTCTTGCGCACATGAATTGTTGCACAAGATCCATACGTTGGGTAATAACTGGTGAAGCAGCAATAATGTTTTGTTTAATTTGATGTGTTTAGGTCGGATCAACTGCTTGGGAAGTAGTTATTAATAAGGTCAAACTGTAGTCCATTCCAATGACAAAAGATGTGTTGTTATTTTCATTTTGAAAGTTATATTTTGATACAGTATTCAAGAGTGATTTTTCATTATAATATAAACCGATCGATATTGGCCGATATTAAAACTTGAATATCAGAATAATCAGAATTGGAAAACATAAGTCTTTCTGTTGACCCCTATACTAAACTTTCCTCAACTCTAGCCCCAAGAATTACCCATGACATTAAAAATCTAACATGTCATGGAGTATTCAAAACAAATCCTAATCCCCAACATACAATGAGATCCTGTTTACAGTTTAATTAAGGATTTTTAAACAAATGGCCAAGTTAAATCATGACTGCAATTGGCCATTGTTGTGAATAACTCTAAGGACAAACGCACATTTTTGGTTTTTTTTCAAGCAATGGCTTACTCAGTCACCACACATCAGAAGGAGACTCCGAGTCTGGGACCTGGTAAAGTAGGAAAAGTGGCAGAAACGTCCACTTTCCACATATCCGGTGACCAACTCGCACCCCACAAATAGTAGTGCCATTTTGTTCCCTAAATCTGGCTGCCTAGCAACAGTGGTTACCTAGCAACATGCAAGAAAGTGAGAGCCTTATGAGACAAAGACAGCTTTATTGAAGATCATTTCCCAAGAGGAATTTTGTGACAAGAAATTTTCTCGTTTGTATTGCTTTTTTTGCTTTGGCTTGTTGTTTGTAGTTTACCATGTTTCTCCTCGCTGTTATTTTGTCAGCAGTCAAATGTGTTTGCTGTTATATGTCATATACCAGCTTGTTCCAGGGAATTTTAATGTTTGCTTCCGTCAGGAAGATGCCTTTTTTGGTAGGACTGCACAAATGACAGACTCCTCCTCTTATGGTTAGCGAAATAAACTTGCTAAGTCAATGATTTTTATTTTAACATATTTTTTATTGAGTTATCTTTCAAGCCAATTTCAAATATCATATTACAACCCGAACAGTATTTCTAGATACCATATATGTGTTAATTTTTTTTAAAAGTTTTGGTGATGGTTTCACGCAAACATTTTTTGTGTACCAAATGCGCAAATTTTGTGTAACACTGGGAGCAAAATAGAGTTGTCTAACCCATCAGACGTTTGTGAAGATGAAGGCACAGTTGGCCTGCCTGTCCCTTTTATATGCAGAGTGTAAGCCAACTTACCAGCACTTCATCGAAATTCTGACTCGTGGTGAAACCTGCCTGTTTTGGCCACAAAAGAGGGGTCAGTGTGGGAATTGACCAGGAATGTGGTGGCTGTGTAAAGCTCGCTTTGCAGCAGAGGAGATAATCGACCAGTGAATGGCATGGGATCCAACACTTAAGGTCGCTCGTCAATGTATCTAGTCTCCTTGGTCTGATTGAGGCAGATTCCTCAGTGCTCCTCTCCGTAATATTCTTGTGTAAATTTGTGGTGATTAGAGAAATGGATCTTTGGATGTATGGTGTCTGCCAATGGCGCACTTGAGGACTCCAGTGGTGAACTCCGCTCAATTCCAAGTTGAAACGGGATAATTGATTGGTGTGCTGTTTTTGTGTAAGAGGGATGATTTAGAGTGGCCCTGTAGCCATTGCTTTCATTTTGAATTGCTGCTTTAAAATTATTTTGAAGGGAATAGCATGTTTGTACTGCCCTGCCTGCATCTAAAGCATTAGGGAAGCTAGATTTTGTCTCCACTTTTGTCAAGGATCGAAGACGTAATTGAAACAGTGATGCTGTTTTTTGCCTACTTTTTCCATAACTAGCACACAATTAATTGCATCAGTAATTTAGCCATAAGAGAACAAGGTGATGGGTCTTATTATCACAAATTTGGTCATGTAACCTGACTTTCAAACCCCTGAGTTTTAATGGTTAAGAAAGTGGGTGGAATTTATAAGTGAAATAAGTAGTGGGGACTATGAATTATTATATACCTATTAGTGGCTTTTAAATCGTTCCAAGAATCATATATTTGTAACTCTCGGAAAGAAAAGAGGCACCAAAAGATGTATAGGGAACTATATTTTAAAGATAAATAAGTATAGCTGCAGTAGGATTAAAAAAACTAGTTACAGCAAGCTATACTGTTCTCAAATGTAGATGCTAGAGCGGTGAAGCTCCTCTATTGTTGGGATTGGGGGGGCCATTCTTAATAGTTGGTTTAAATTTATATGTCTTTTATCTGGGTCCGAAGCATGTATGTGGCACTTACAATGCACAATATGAGCAGCAAAAAAGCGGTGGCATCTACAGTCACCCCTATGCCTCCTAATGGACTCTCTCATTTGTCGTGAAAAAAACAAGGAACTGCCACCTGGGACATATTAATATTCAGGCATTCTACCAGTTGAATGAATTCTTGCAATACAAGGACAGAAAATGAGGAAAAGGAAAACCCCTCGATATTAAGTCATATTTGATTGATCTTTTGATGTTAAAGGGAGTCCTGATTGCAAACATCAAGCACGTTTTGGGCAATTCTGTTATGCAGTTGTTGGTACATGTTAGGGTTCCAGTTAATAGATTTTACAATTCCTACTCAATGAGAGCTGAATGTTCAGTGACGGAGAATAGGGTGTGTAGCCAGGATGATTTTGAAAATGTGACACTATTGAAGTGAATATATAATGAAAGGTTATGTCATTTAAACTTTCATTATTTCTTCTCCTGTTATTCCCTATGTTATAATCATTTACCTCTTGTGTAACCCCCATCTTAGGGCTACCCCATTGGCCATTTCATGGCACAAAAAGTGCACTTCATGATACGTCTTATTTTATATTTGATACTTTATGTAAATGTATGAACAGATGAATAGTGGGGTCAAAAATCATTTGAAACCTTCCAAATCAAATCAAACTTGATTGTCAGACCTCCTAGTTACAACCATGCTGGAAAAGATTGTTGCTGTGCTAATACACAGCAGTCAGCGTGGGTCATTGTGTAAAACAACTAGGCTTATTTGTCCCTTGTTATTAGGGGGAGCCTGCATTTTACAAAGCCCAACATGGTGTTTGTTTTCACATAGTTTCTTGATGAAAGTGGCCAAGCAATTGGCATTGTATTCTGCTTTTTTACCCTCTGAATATATTATGAAGATTAGGTAGGTGTATGTATTATGTAGAATTTACATTTCTAAGATTTGGACTTGCTGAAGGGTTTTTGAAGGAAGACTTGATGGATAGAAATGGAATTTATTGTGTATTTGACATGTCATACATGTATATTCATTGTTATATAGATTTTGTTTATTTGAGAAAATCAATGTGGAGATACTTTTGTTTAGTAATGTCTAAATATATGTGAATAATGTTTTGCAGGCCCTTAATACAAATTACAGTGATTTTAGGCCTGCCTTAAAGATATGGCAATAACAGTTGAAAGCAAAAATGCACCTTTAAAGTGGCAATTATTAATCATGATATGGTCATTATGGATTTAGTGGCAATAAGCAAAATGCAGGAAGTGGGAATTTGAGTTGTACCAATGTTACGGTAGTGCTTAAGTGTTCCTGCAGGTGGTCTGTGCATTCACATGATGCACCTATGATGCACCAAATCAGCTTGGATTAATGCAATAGTGCACCTATTGATGCACCAAAGCAGCTTGGATTAATGCAATATTGCCCCTATGATGCACCAAAGCAGCTTGGATTAATGCAATAGTGCAACCTATGATGCACCAAGCAGCCTTGGATTAATGCAATATGCACCTATAATGCACCAAGCAGCTTGGATTGATGTCCAAATAGTGCACCTATATGCACCAAGCACTGGATTAATGCAATAGTGCACCTATGATTCACACCAAAGCAGCTTGGATTAATGCAATAGTGCACCTATGATGCACCAAAGCAGTTGGATTAATGCAATAGGGACCTATAATGCACCAAGGCCGCTTGGATTAATGCAATAGTGCACCTATAATGCACCAAGCACTTGATTGATGCATAGTGCACCTGTGGATGCACCAAGCCGCTTTGGATTAATGCAATAGTGGCACCTATAATGCACCAAAGCAGCTTGGATTAATGCAATACTGTTAGCAAGGGAGATGGCTTATTTTCCCCCCTACCAGCGAATTGCATTCCATCTCTCGGCTCATACAAATGGGTACACAATTCAAGCTGGTTCACAAATTAAGAAATTTACCACTCCAAATTACAAAATCAATCGTACTTCAGATCGACCAATGAGATCATCTTAATTCAACTAAACTGTTTCAAAGTAACCTGGGATAAATCTTTGATGCCATGAACAATTCAGTATAAATAACATTAATCCATTGCGCTTGTGTAGCTGTCATTAACATATTGTTGAAGGAAATGAGCAACTGTTATTGTCATATATCTGCCCCTTTTCTGCACTTCTGCACCACTAACTAGTTGATATTGTAAGCTGTACCAGTGTGAATCAGTAAACTATACCAGCCAAACTTGTGATTGTACTATTACTGACTTATCCAAAATAGAGAAGAAAATGTGCCTTTTATCATATTTCTTGCTTAAAAAATAGGTGGTATCCATTTGAAGATGGCAAAAAAAAAGAAAACATCCATGGACTACTTTTTTCATCCATGGCTGCAATGTGCATTTTGTGATCGATGTTAACAAGTATATTAGAGAACTATATGATATTGTTGAATTTTCAGCTTGTTACCTTTTCACAGTTCAAGAATGATTGATCACTGTTGTGCCCATGAGAGTCAATAGCAGATGGCGATTACATTGTTATCAATGAAAAGACAAATGCATATTGAATCCATACTAGTAAGAAAGAAGGAAGTTAACTTGTAGGATCTGAAAAGAGGAACACAGTTCAATAAACCATGCTTCCTTATTGAGAAACTGACATCAATCTGAAAATAAGGATTGTTTTGGTTTATATAAAAATAAGTGGTTAATTAGCAAGGTTTTAAGAACAGCAGCTCACTGGAAAGGATGTCAAAATGAAAGGATATTTCATGCAACGTGGAAGCATAAAATATGTACTCAGTATTATTTGGTGGTGTGTGATAACAAAAGGAACTCAGTGATTGCAGGTGTTTACAAATTTACCATGGTTTTATCATGGCAAATGTTAAAGCCATGGGAAGCATTCTGCTTCAAGAATTACATCATCTTTACCATTGTCATATACCTTTATGAAATCACTTTTCTACTTAACAAACAAGCTGGCTAAGCCTGTAGCCAAAGGGTTAAGAGAATGGAAATTGTTTACCCACTTCCAAGTACAATTCACTGCGTCATAGCTTCCAGGAATCTTTCAAAATGAGGAATGCATGTTGCACTGTCCTGCACCATAGGTTCTTCCTGCAGACCATATCTAGTGACAAAGGTATAAGTTAATAATAAATGAATGATCCAAATTGGAACTGAATTTAAATGGGAGTAACTGGTGTTACACAGGATTCAAGCTTGCAATGCAGTTAATTGTTACTTGGAAGTCAAATCAAAAACCACATTTTATATGTGTAGTTTAACATATCAATTGAAAAGGCTTTTGATTAGCTGGTTGTTGTAGTTTTTATACAGAAGTGGTTGTTGGCTTGTTAATGGAATGCTTTGAGCCATCGTTTTTTCTCGTTTTTTTCTTCTTTTTTCTCTTTTTTTCTTTCTGTTCAGGGAATATCTGCAGAAATGCAGTGAATTTTGCATGTCATAACATCACATAGCAAAATAAAAATGCATTATAAGGTGCAAAATTGTGCACCCCTGTCAACATTCCCCAGGTATACCTATAGCACAATTATAAATACCATATGTGTATATATCTTTGACTTGTGATATATATGTGAAACCCTAGGGCCTTTTGTACATGTTTCTGAGAAGGATGGGAAGAAAAAGATTTCGTCCCTCGACAAAATGCAAGTGCATGACCACATCCTCATTGTTCTCCAATCTCAAGCATAAGGCAATAGTACACCAAATCAGGTCAATGTAGGAAAATCCTAGCTGCAAGTAGCTGACATGTTGAAAGTTTCCTTGAATGGATAAACCCAAAAATACAATCCCAATTCTCAGGTCAGTGGTTCTTAAGATGATTCATTTTCACTGACCTGTGCATTAGAACTAAAATTGTTTGGCATCATTTTTCACATCGGATATAATAATTGCTACAGCTTTTGTTGATAGGAATTCGCCTGCACCTGATGGTACTCATATACTTGGGCCGAGTTATGTATTCAGTGCCAGTTGTATCGCAGGGGCAATCTCTATAGTGGAGTTTGGCCATTATCAAGGTTTCACTCATCGGTTTATCAGAACTATTGTAAGAAATTTGTCATGATGATAATGCAGAAAATGTGGAATATTGCTTCAGTTGTAGATAGTTTTAGAAATTAATAGCATGTCTGCATCATCATCATGCAAGTATTTCAGTATCAATAAGCAGAAAACACACTACAGTGTGTGTTAAAGTATTCACAGGGTAATTTTCCCTATTTCATGGGAACCTGTCGAAAAAGCAAATGTCTAGATTTTTTTACAGAAATGAATACTGCCCTTTCAAATTGAGCTATCTTTACGAAACTGCCATTTTCAGATTCGTAATTTTATCTGATAAAATGTGCTGATTATCATGTGAGTCTTGACCTGTGACCTTTGCACTATGACATACTGAGGATGTGGTGTGGATAAGTGCAGCCTGAAGTGTCTTTACATAATGAGCTGAACCTGAGATGACACCAGTTAATTTTACTTGATCCACCTTCAAGCCAACAAGTGGTTTTATAATGTTACACCAACGTGATCCTTTTCCTCCATGGGCTGTACACAATTGAGTAAAATGGAGGAGGATTACAATGTGTGTATTCACAGAAAACCCAACTATAAACTGGTTCAGTATACAGACTATCAGTACATTCAGGTTCAGCAACTTTTATTCTATAAATAAGCCTGTTGAAAATTGCACTGCAAGGAATTTAGGGTTAGTTTTTGGTCATGTGTTGTATGTAAAAAGTTGACAATTTGATCATTTTTTATGAAGTAATAATCAAATAGGAAGGCTGTTGGAGTAATTTTGCCTTTCCCTTTACCAATAAAATAGCCATCTCAAAGTTTCATCCTCATTGAATTTTTTAAAGCATAGTACTTATGAGAATCATACCATTACCAAGTCAAGTAAGGTTTATGGCAAAGATGGTAATAAATCTTGGGAGTGAAGGTAAGAAGAACATTACCTACAATTGCTGCATTATGTAATCCATAGTGCACTTCTTACCACTGTGATTTTTCTAATACTGAATCAGTTATGTAGGATCTTGGTCACTGACAGTTATCCCTATAAAGGAATTTAATATAATAGCAGTTTCTAACTAAATTGCATTTCACAATATTTAGCAATTGTGCGTAAGTGTTATCTTTTTGCATGCACCTATAATAGATATGATAAAGAATTAAATCTTTATCAAGTTGCAAACATCAAAATGCAAGTTTGAGTGCCAAATGAGTTTGTTTCGAACAAGACTAATTGGGTTTATCTCCAAAGCAGTGGTGTACAGGTCCCTGACTGCTACCCGTTTTTTATTTAACTTTGAGATGGTCTATTTTAGTCAATTCAAATTCATGGTATAGACGACTAACAAAGTGATGAATGCACATTTCCCAATTGTTCTGAGAGAAGGCTGTCATGTTGATTGCTTCACACAAGAAGTGTGTGTGTATTGATGAATCTAAACACATGTGATACGAATTTTTGTAAGTCGCCTATTCATCATTCATCTAGTGTGTGTTCCGAAAAAAATACTCTAGTGGTTTACAGTGAGTTGATTTCTGACCATAAAGCCAAGCAATCCGGTTTAATGTTATGGTCCATCTCACTGTGAACACCATATAAACAATTAAAATAATCTATATTGGCATATTCACAAATTGTTTATGAATTTCTGTAATAATAATAATAATAATGATAATACTAATTATGATGAAATTTGACCAGTCTCTTAAAAGCTCTTCATACATTAAATATCTTGTTAAACATGTAATATATAGTTGATACTCATTTGCATATATAAAAAATATATAAAAAAATCACCAATTAATCTCTACATTGTAGTAAATTCTGGATGTTGTATATGTATAATTATCAAAAACTGCTGCAACTGCTATAGATAAAACAAGTTAGCTAACTAACATAGACCGTTAGTTGGAAGGTGACTTAATGAGCTTATAGCTACAGATTGAATACTACATCTCTCTAGCAGTGAAATATTCCAATTTATCTATTTCTAATTATATATTTGCATTTGTATATGTACTGTGTAAGAAACTGTTTTATTACAATAGGGATTGTCAGATCTGCGATTTAGTAGTGAAATCTTGATTTCAACATAGATTGGATTATTTCATTGCAAACAATGTAGTCATTAAAACACAGGGTTGATCCTGTACAGCTTCTACTACATTGTCCTCTTTATATGATATTAAATCAATTGATGTACTTTTTTCTTGCTTTATTTGTTAAATATAGTAACTATGTTGAGATTATAATATTATTACAATATACAAGATTTATTGCTTTGGCTTTCATTATACATATTGGACACCCTCATCAATCTTTGATTTATCATTATCAATTAATACGTAGTACTTAAGGTATCCATCATCTCTTTAACAGTCAAAATTTAAGTAATTTTTCCCATTGCCCCAATTGCTTTGGTTTTAACCAAGATCTGATAACAGTTGTTTCTTATATTCGGGTACATCCCATGCTAGGGGGTCAAGGTGACTGTTCAGATGAGAGTTGTACAAGATTGGGCAAGGTATTTCAGCAAGTATGTTTAACAGATCAGGAGCAATTTGGCATGTTGATATAATGAATAACGCTCTGCCATTTGCTTATGCCCTAAATAAGTGCCCACTTCAAACATACGCAGTAAATGCCCATTTAGAGTACATTGCCTCATGTTGTCTTAGCATTTTCCGTATCCTAAGGGGTAAAATGTGCTTGAAAATCATCTTTGTGCTTTACTACTAGTTAACTGTACATGCCATGTTATTTCCCCAAATGGTAATAGTAGCCCCTTGTTACAAGCTGGGCAATTTGAACACTTGTCAAAATTAGCCCCCAAATTAAGTTGCTCAATGCTATTCACCCTGCTGCTTTAATATAATGGTATTTACCCCGGGGTGGTACTCGGCTTTAGTTGATCGGGGGTGTGCGGCTGAAGAATTGAAACCCTTAACTCATTTCTAAGGGTCATTTTGCTAGAAAAAGGTACCCATTTCTAAGGATTTTGCTTCAAATATTACCCATTTTTCAAACTTTTCTGGGGTTTCTGAATAAGCTCTGGAAAAATTTGGCTTTTAACCATGTTTTGAGGCTCTTTTGGAGAAAATGGACCCATGCCTTAAGATTTTTTTTAAAGGAAATGGTACCCATGTCTAAGATTTTCTCATGAAAAATGACCCACGGAAGCAGCACATCCCCTGATACCCCTTACGTAAATACCCCCTTCTGGGGTATTTACTCTACCATTAATCTCATTCCCAGAGGTCATTGTTCATTCCATTCAAACCACATTCCACAGTCACTGATGCTACAAAGTTGTAAAAAGATTAGTGTCCTAGATTTGTGATATTGTGTGCGACCTCCCCACCATGGTAGGTGATAACCCATATGTAGCATTGGATCTAGTGCAAAAAAGAATAAATTGAGCTTTTATCTGCCAAACATACAAGTGGTAAATTACATCGGTTTGAGATGAACAGTGCCTTCTTGGAATGCGTTTTGATTCAAGTGTTTGTGTGAATGAAATTGCCTGTTCATGCACAAATCTGTACGGTGTGCATTTGAACAGTATTGACTCTTCTCTGTTGCAGTCTGCAAAGATTAAATGCAGTGGCAGTGCTCATTCCATGGAGACTGCGCAGGAGGTAGGCAGTGCATATTTGTGTAGAGTTTGGCTTGTAGAGTAATGGTCAAGATACAGCTGAAATCCAGTATTTTACCAGGCTCTAAAGCAATTATTTGATATTAAATCAGCCATCTGTACCAAGGACAATGAGGAGACACAAGGAGATTGGAAGGAATTACTAATGTGCTTGATTTTATTTCAAAGGAAACAAGTTCAATGAACAAACTATTGTGTGTAAACTGATAATGCATTCAGATGGCATGTCATATGTAAACTGCAGCCGCCTTTCAGTTTTAACCTTCTCATTTTCAGAGAAGAATTTCAACAGAAACTGAATGCCAAATGTGATGATTTGTTCTCTTATGTGATCATGTGGGTCTTATAAGAAATTGGTGAAATGTAGACTTGTTATCTCCATATTTTTCTTTGTAGTTTCTTGATGAAAACTCTCTTCTCAAAAAGTTGCCATTAAATGTGCAATTACTATGACATAACGGGACACCAAATATCTTAGTGTTTTTTGCTGCGTCTTGTTTCAGGCTTGTATATTTCTTGGATGTACATGTTACATGTAAGTGGTTGCAGTTGAATCTGATGTAGCATGTCCTAAGGATTGTGTTGCATGACAGTGTCATAACAGTGAAGTCCTCATCCTCCATGCAAATCAGACTTTCAAATTGCTGCATTATATCATAATTCCAAGGAAATGGCACAATAGATACATGCATTTGAATTATTTCCCATGACAAAAGTGGTTTATCAGGAATTAAAGGCTGATTCAGAGATTTTTAAATATAATTTTTGTTTGTGTAGTAATTAAAAATAATGTAAGTAAACTTGCGAAATCCCCCTGGCAAGATGGCAGTATGGAACATGACCTCAGATGACCTTTGACCTTGGTCCATGACCTTTGACGACATCCACATATGAAGGAACCTCTATTGCACCTTAACCCCAAGTCTGATATAAAATTGGATCGATTAAGCCCAAATTAATTGGTCGAGCTATGAGTTGCAAAATATTGGGCGAGACGAAGTCAAGCCCAATATTTTTAAACTCATTGCAAGACCAATTAATATTGGGCATAAATCGTCCAATTTTATCATTATCATGTTTTGGATCCAATATTTTCACACACTTGGACTCCTCAAAACATGATAATGATTGAAATCGGACTTAGCTTTTCTTTGAAGACCTGAAAAACGAAAACCTAACCGAACTGGAACACACAATACAAGAAAAACCTAACCAAACTGGAACACACACATACATACAGTGTGGTCCAAAAAAAGGTTTACACTTTTATATCTGCAAATTTCTCAAAAGTGGGTGGACATATCACAATTATTTGAAGATATTTATTAACTACAATACCTTGTTAGAACCTGGTGAAAACAGCTTTCAAAACAAAGCTCAAATAACAAAATGGCGGCCGTGTAAAGAAAAATGGTCAAAACCCACTTTGCACACACGTGAGTCTATGGAGCAACTATGATGGTTAACAGTCATTAATACCATTGCGTGAACTGTAGGCTACTTACGTAACAAACTACTGACCACCCTTGAGTTTTTGTGGAGTATTTATCATTTGAAAATGAATGAAATAATATCTCAACCGTGAAACTGAACTTGAAATGTTCATTTACATAATAATTAAGTTGATTTCATTTAGGGGGGAATTTTAAATTGAAAGAGACTTGCATGATTTTCTTTTCAATATACTGATCAAGACTCTGCTTGTACATTTTTAATGTTTTTATGGTTTGGGACAAGATCATAAAGAAGAAATATTGCAGCCGTTTTATTTTTAAATGTGTAAGAGAAACTTGAAATAATTTGAGATGCCTTAATTCTTACCTTTGTGGTTATTAATAAATACCAAGTCCCATGACGGGGTGCGTTGTTCAAAATGTGTATCAAGTCCCATGACGGGGTGCGTTGTTCAATATGTGTATCAATTGTAGATATAATTTGTGACCGCCAACAGAGTGCCATAGGCTCACGTGTGTGCAAAGTGGGTTTTGACCTTTTTTCTTTAGATGGCGGCCATTTTGTCATTTCAGCTTTGTTTTTAACGCCGTTTTCACCAGGTTCCAACAGGATATTGTAATTAATAAATACCCTCAAACTATTTTGATGCGTCTACCCACTTTTGAGAAATCTGCAAACGAAAAAGTGTAAACTTTTTTTTGGACCACTCTGTACACATACATACAGACATGCGCGCTCTCGACAAAATCCCCCTACGGTTTTTAAAGCCAGGGGATAACAAAATTCCCCTACTGCTTTTCAAGCCAGGGGATAAAAATAGTCAAGTAGAACTAAAGATTGCCACCTAAAATGCTTAATTTCAAAATTAGAGATGAATCAGATTTTTCATTTATGTGCAGTAGAGCACTACCATGGGATACTGTGTATAACAAAAATTCTGGATTCAGAATTTTATAACAAGGTTGTGATTTTCTATATGAAGGACTTTGATTTTAGCTTACTAATTTCACACATTTATTAGTATAGATACAAAAAACATGATTTGTTTGAAAATTGAGGGTGCCCTCCTCGGGAATTCTCTGAGTCAGCCTTTAACAACGATGCACCCATGCGTCCATCTCATGGGGCAGCTAGAGCCGGAGCATGATAAAAAAAAAAAAAAAAAAAAAAAAAAAAAAAAAAAAAAAAAAAAAAAAAAAAAAAAAAAAAAAAAAAAAAAAAAAAAAAAAAAAAAAAAAAAAAAAAAAAAACCAAATACTATACAAACAGTTCATATAGTCTCAGTACATGCATCAGTTAGGCAGATAGTATTTTCAATTCATCCTGGTCACTGTCCGATAGTATTACATGTGATATTAATTTGCAATAAGATATGATTTTGTCACAATAGAGTATGTTACACCATAAATTAAGTAACAATTTCTTTATATGCCAACTAAAAAATGATTAATTTCTCTTCTGAATCCCATTGACATTTTCATGGACTGTTTTATATTGGGTGTGGGTGGGTTGGGGTGTGTGTGAATTGGAAATTGAATAAATTTGAATGGTAAAATACATATGGTACATATAAATTAAAAATAAAAATGTTTCATGAATCAATATGAGTACAGAAATTTACCAAAAAATATCAATGGCCCAAAATTGGCATTTTGAGATTTGGGCAAAACAATTAGTTTTGGTGAATTATACTTTTACTTTTGAGTCTGTGTTGATGGGTGGGAAAGTTGATGGGATGGGGAGTGAGTTTTTGGTTGACGGTGTGGGTGAGATGGTGGCTGACAGGAAAGGGAATCAGGAGTTTTAAGGGTAGTGGAATTGATAGTTGGAGTGATGGAATTGATGTTTAACAAGGTGGTGAAGTCAATAGTTGATTGGGTGGTGGTAGATGACTCGATGTAATGGTGGAGTTGTTTGTTGACGGGGTGGGGTAGTCAGGTGATTGATGGTCACAGGATCCAATTCCAATGAGTTTGGTGATAGGTGGTAGAGTTATTGGTTGAGTAGTGGAGTCAGCAGGGGATGGGGTTGCAAAATTTCACTGGCTATATATGGGATATTAACACTTTGCATGACATTTGTTGCTTGTACCTACAAGTGGTTTTCACTTCCAATCATATTGCACCATTCAACACCATAGCACTGGAGTAAGGCGCAGTATCCTTGATGCTCTCATTTTCGTGATTGTTGAAAAGTCAAATAACCATTTTCAGTTGGTCGACTTCGGTTACCAAACCCTTCTCGAAACCATCCTGGAAATGTTGAGTTAAATTGATTTGCCTGACTTGTTTTGGTATGAAGTGTTGTCTATCACAGGTGCAATACGATGGAGCAGGCGATGTTCAAGGAGCTTGTAGGTATGGCTGAGGAGTGATATTGGTCTGTAGCTCTTGGGATTAGATGTATCTTTCCCAGGCTTTAGGAGTGCCATACCATGCGCTTTCCTTCAGAACTTTGGGAATCTGTGGGAAATAAGGCAGTAATTATAGAGCTCAAGAAGCCACTCCTTTGCTACTGGGCCAAAGTGTTTTGCTCAGTTGAGATGTTGTCAAGGCCAACTGCTTTTCTGGTTGACGTTTAGCAATACTGGTTTCCAGTTCATCCATGTTGAAGGTGTGAGTGAATCCAGGGTCGCCACTATAGCTCTTTTGGTCTAGTTTGATCTTTTTGCTGCACCTGCCATTTAAAAGCAGCGGGCGGGCGACTTGGTTGGGTTTAAAATTTGGCTACTGTGTAGGTTCTGGTGGATCCCTTGAAGCTTTTCGATGACAGACCATGCTTTCTTGCAGTTATGGGTCATATTAGTGGATTCAATTAAGGTATGCCAAGTTTTCTGCTTTCCTCTCTGACACTTCCTCACCTTTAGCGGTTGTTTTATCTGAGAAAGGATGAGCTTCAAACATATATAAAAATATACTCTTATTAATCTTTAGCACATTCCTTGGAAAGGTGGTAGGGTAAAGTGGGGTAATATGGACCCCTTAAGCAAGATCGTAATTTCCAAGAATTGTATTTTATTCTTTAATGACTTTTCATTATCAATTGGAAGCTTTGGTTCATGGGTAGGTACAGACCAAAAGATATTCATTCATCTCTAACCAAATAAAAGATATAGGCTTTCAAACTTTATTTTGCAAAGGGTCCATATTACCCCATGCGTCGGCAATATGGACCACCCTGTTATTTGCAATAGGGCGGGGTAATATGGACTATTATGGTCCATATTGCCCCGTCCCATATATGTTCTACATGGGCATATAGGGTGTCCATATTACCCCCAGATCCCACATACACCAATTATCCAGCCGTTTTTTAATTAGATGTAAGCTAGGAATCTGATTCATGTACATGGGGAATGGCAGTACCTTATGTTGCCATGGTAACAACCTCCAGACCGAGGCTCATGATAAAATGGGGATGTTTTAAAGCATCACTGACATAAAGAAGAAAATGTGTCGAAAATTTTAATTTAAAATATTTCTTATAACTTTAAGGCCACTACCTCCGTTAATAACTGGATTTCAGTTGTCAAATGATGTTCTTTCAAGTAGCAATAGGAGGAACACTCCTACCATCCCCAGTTAAAAGTTACAAGGGGGGTCCATAATGCCCCGGGGGTCCATATTACCCCGCTTTACTCTATATTCTCAATTCCATCCTGGGTATGAATCTCTAGACAGAAGCAGTCGTGTTCACTAGTTGGGCAAATTGGTCATAGTTATAGGGTTTTGGAACAATCCTCTTCAGTTCAGTTCTCTATGTTCTACGTTCGCCTATATAGTAATTACATACAAAGACAGAGTGAAACTCGTCAACTTTACCTGTGTTGCAAACTCTGCATATTCTTTATCTCATTGTATTCCATTCCATCTTCCCAGCTCAACTTCCAAATTAAGAATGACTAAGCATAATTTTGTGATCAAAATTTTGAAATAGAACTTGTCAAGCTTTAATAAATAAGTCTCACACTGTAAATCATACTGGAATTGCGAAAATAACCATAATTTTGAATATGAAGCGACATCTCTTCTATATTCTAAATTCTTGAATGTGAATGTCTTTACATCTTTGTGTAAAAATGGGTTTAATATAGAAGTCACAATAATGTAAACGCGGTATTACCATTCTGTCAAGCGCTACTGCACAACATCATACAGCGCATGACGGAATCAAGTGTAATACCTCACTTGCATCGTTGGGACTTCTATATATATGAAATGTTTACCAGCAAATGACCTTGAGCAATCCAAACTTCACCAAAACCAAATGAAAAAAAAAATATTTTAACATCAAGGGCCCAACATGGGGCATTAGTTTCCGCTACCATAAATTGATACTATAACAATGATAAAAAAAAATTCCGGTACTGACAATATTTGATTACTCTAACAAGACCAGAAACATACCTTCATCCCGTGCCAGTGTGGACGGGGCTGAGTTGAAGGAGGCACTCCCAGGAACATATCGGTGAATCCTTGCCTGTCATTAGTAGTTTAAGCGTTGACTTGGATACCGATTGGTCGTTCTTGAGTTAGTATGACAGGATGCAGAACAATCGTGCCACACAGGTAAGAGATATCAGGTAAGAGATATGTTGATAACAATAGCTAGATCAGGGTTGTAACCTCTCTTCCAACTGGCACTATGAAATGATGGCGGCAGCTTAGGGTCTTTTAGGAGACATATGTTGACTGTCTAACCATTCTTCGACAGCTTGTCCATCTTCATTGGTTTCATTGTAGCCCCATTGAGTACTATGTCTGTTGAAATCACCAATGAAAAAGTGAGGTAGGGTTGGTGGAATACCGAGATTGCATTGAGTGGTTGCTTGAAGCTACTGATGAGGGTACATATACACCCACCTATAATGGATTTTGATTATGAACGGACAAAAACACCAGATATTTGACATGTTAGATGCCCGATTTATGCTGGCATGTATTCATTCCCTGATTGCATTTGCATGGGGAGACGGTGGTATATTACGTGGGGACGTAAGTGCCGCGTACATGGGGCTAACGTTTCCAAAGTGGACGGAATATAAACGAACGATATTACACCCACAATGTTAGGGGGATTGTACAAATGATTCTACAAACTGCTTATAACAGGCTACTTTTATTATGACCTTGCAAAAAAGTCTGCACAAAAATGTTTTGATGGTTACTGAGCAACATTGTCCTGCTGATTCCTGATCTTGATGATGACATTTTGTCGTCCTTGAGCATTTTCAATTTTTTGCGATAGGGAAGGGGGGTAAATTAACTGGGGAAAATGTTTGTGAATGTCTCACGCGGTGTTAAAAAGGTGTATAGACATGTTCATCTGTTTCTAAGGATTAAAAGAAGTATATTTTCCTATATCTACAACTTTTTTTGCACAACAGACCAAAAAAACTGTTCAAGGTCGATCATGAGGGTAAACATTTACTCTCTTAATTGAAATTTGTCAAATTTCCCGTGTCGTTTAATTTTGACATTTGTTTGTGTCAGAGTGACCAATTTATTGGTCGTTATGAGGTGGAAAAGTGTGAAACTTCTTTTTCCGAATCGGAAATAAATCAGAAATCTTTAACAAAACTTTCCGATCAATCAACCGCAAGCGATGGATGGTGGTCCATGTTTATCGCAAATCGTGCCGATGCGTGATTGGCCACCAGACGGTATAAATTGATAGTGTGTGATCTAAGATCGAGAACACCACGGATCATATATTTGACAGGTATAACACAACTTATGGCACTGTTAGTGAAAGCATGCAGCGCCATTCTCATGGTTTTTATGCACCTAATATCTATGTATTCCATTCACTGTTTTGCATTCACTAGTTCATGAATAAAAAATGATACAATTCCAAATTTGCATGGTATATTTTATTTTTTGGTTTAAAACTTAAAACTTAAAAAAAAAACCCAATGTGTTAAAAATTCAATAAAAATCTTAGAATTTGGACACGGAAATTATTTCAGTTTGATACTGAAGGTGGTTTATTCGTTCTTTTTTAACCAAAACTTTTTATTTTGATTCGGATTTTGAGTGTGGGATTTTAAAACTTTCTGTGTCATTTTATTGACACCATTTTTCCGTGTCGTTTTGACCAATAATTTGTGGTTTCCCGGCGACACTAATTTTCAGTGTCAAATTGACAATTTTTTGTGTCAAAATTTTAAAGCAATATTAGCACATTTTTTGAAGGGCGTCCCCAATTTTTCAAAAAATTGGCGAGAGATTTGTACACGGTTTGCATTGGTAACTGGCCCTCAGTAAACTAGACCTGGAATTGGTTAGCTCGAAAATGTCTATGGTCACAAACGAAGGAATTTGTACTAGAATAATGATTATCGGGGATCCCGCTTAATATTGAAACTGGCTGCTGGAAACGGCCTTCCAATGTGAAATAGCGGGAAAAGATAGAGCCATGTAAGTGTCTACGCTAATCCATAGGTGTTTTAATAGGTCGGGCAAGTAAAGTTAGAGGTTATGTTCTCTAGGTGGCATTATTTCAGCATGGACGGACATAAACGTAGCATTTCCAAGCTCTGCCGGTAAGTCCATATGCGATCACATTCTATACAAAATCGCTCATTTGTGACTAATACGCATTTTAGCATTCTCGTTAGAAGGTATAGTTTCGTAGACACGTACCAACGTCACTGTGCAAAATATCAATATTGACAATTTGGGGGCGCTCTTCAAAACATGTGCCAATATGGCTTACTTAAACCCATCTAGAATAAGAGATATACTTCAAACTTTCAAATTGTTTCTATGGGAATTGTTAACAAACAGGAAATGCTTATAACTTTATGTTAAAGCGGCACTGGTCACAATTTTTGCAACAAAATATGACTTTTCTCTAATTTGCTCAATTTGCTCTCAAATATATGGGGGGTCTAGGCCTTGGAAGAACAGACATATTTTACACGTAAATAACATACCCCAAACAGATAGGGACTTGATATGAGGATAAAGACATCCATGGTAATTTGTAGGCCACTTTTAAGTTTTCCAATATATTCAGGTGGAAGTATAGGCACACAGCCTAAGGAGGAAATGGAGTACAGACTTTTTTCTATTATCGATTTTAGTTCATTAGGGACCTACGCCAATTAATTTTTTGGAGGGTGGTGCAAAAATTTGCTACAGTGCCATTTTTGATACCAATATGGCTGCTACCATGTCCAAATTCACTAAAAAGCCCTTAATATTTGCCGATAGAGACAAATTCTCTCGGTACGCCGGGTTTTTAGCACGAGAAAGTGTTGATAATGTAATTTTATCAATTACAATTGCCACAAAATCCATTGGCTGCTCAAACGTTCAAATATGTTGAATCTTAAATTGAATCTTAACTCCTCCATTATAACTATTTACCTTACTTGAATACATACTGAAACCTAAAACGTGTTCTGCAGGTGGTCAAAATCTGTTACAATTGATCACACTCTGCAAGTGTTACTTTAACACTCTAGAATGCTTTCCAAATCATCAGGACACGTCAAGTGTTCTGCCATTTTGCAGTTTATAGGCTTGATTCCAGTGTCTATATGCATGCTTAGGCTTTACACTTAGGATAACATGTATTTTGATCACTAAACCCTTAACTGGCATTTCTCTGTAATTGACAGTTTCCAAAATCAAGATGGCAGCCAACACAGCCCTTAAAAAAGTTAAAACCTACATTATGTGTGTATTATATGTGTTACATATCAACTTTATTATATAAAGGGTGTAAAATTAAGGTATGGGTCCTTATTTGAACCATTTGACATTCTTTATCTGGAATTCCTGTTTCTTTAACATGCAAAAATGTTAAGATGGTGGCCAATTGTGCTGCTTTTTACCTTCTTTAAAACCATATTACGATACATCTGTATTTTATTTAGTTAAAAAACCCAAAATGATATAAATTTTAAATTACAGTATGAGATGTATGTCTTGAGCATTATAACTCGTATCTGGTAATATTTGTGTGACACATGCTTAACTTCAAATTCAAATGACGGCCACTATATTAACTTACTGATATATGACAATTTGTATGTTTTAAAAAGATTCTAAAGGCATCATATTACTGCCATCTTGATCGGTACGCTTGTTAACTATAACACACTTGAAATGTCAGATATGAGTTTCCTCTGGTTAGAGCGACAGAATATCCTCCTATTAAATACCTGATGGGTTATGGTCAATTGAATGATTTCAGGCTATATTGGGTTTTAGGGTGGCCATTTGGATTTGATGGTAATTTTTGTTGATCATCACGTCAATAACCCTCCAAAAGATTCCTCGGTGCTTTAAAACCTGGATTTATTGCATAAAATTATGACCATTTGAATGAATTGAGAGTGATAGCGGCCATATGGATTTCTAGAAAATGCACCTCACGAACGAAAAATTGCACACCCTCCAGAAATTATTAGCTTAGGTCATCATGGACAAAAATCAATCAATAGAAAAAAGTCTTGTACCCATTTCCACCCCTGTGCCCACCAAATTTCCTCCTGCAATAAATTTGAATAACAAAGTGTCTATTACATGAATATTTTGGGCTAGTATCGCTATTGATATTATTAAACCACAAAGGTTAGAGACCGGTCAAACAGTGTGCATAAAGCGTGAGAAACATGCGGTGTTCTTGTGTTAAAAGCCATTTTGTCGTCTGCTGAAGTAACATGCCGGCGACGTTTTAAATGAAAAATCGTTCTGTTTACATAAGGAAGCTGATTTGGTCTAGATCCTTTCAAAACGCTTTACAACCATTTGCAAAAAAAATCTCGATTTTGAAAAAAAATCTTTTATTTTTTTTCTTTTTTTCAAATGTGCCAGTGTCTCTGTAATCAGCTCTAAGAACAGAGGCCAAGGTGCTTTTATCTCGATAAATCCCGTGGGCCATAACCCAATTATTCCCCCCCTTAATTATTCCCCAATGTCAAATCACCTAACATGTTATTTTAACATAGTATAATCAGCATGAAGAGAGAAGTTCAGGCTTTTGAGAGAAACCGTGCATGTAAAGGATTAGCAGCGATTTGCTAATCCGAAACATCGAAAAAATCAAAAATTCAAATTCAAAATTCTATTGTTGTTTTTGGTTAATGGCACTGGATATGCAACATAACCTGCAAGTGGGTGGCTTGAATTGAAATCCACGTATTAAAGCCAAGGTAGTACTTTTTATTGATTCTTTAAGTTTCATACGTGAGTACAAAAATTCCTACTTGAGATTAAAAAAGCTTTCTCGGTGAATATCCCAGATTTAGGCGTGAAGTATCGGGCATCATGTCCATACAGTTTTGACATCAAACACAAATGGATGATCTTGGGTATTCTGTTGCTAGTGTAAACCACAATCAGCTTTTATGTAGAATTTGAGACGTCATCGCTGATGTCGATTTACGGGAGATTGGCCATACAAAATTCCTCAAATACTTTCCTATCTTTCACTACTTAGGGGGTTTATTTCTACATACAGCAGTTATATGGATTGGATACCACTTATCCAGATTATAAGTTAAAACAAAGGCATTTCCACATTGTTCGATTTTTTCTTTCGCAAATCCGCTGCTTATCCCTTTAAATAGTTTTTACCGCAGGTGACCTTGAACCATTTTAAGCTACTGTGTTAAAAGGAATTATCCTAGATATCCAATATTACTAAAAAAACCAACTTTGTTTCTTTGTTTGTTTGTGGGTTTGGTTTTATTTGTCTCCGGCTATGCGTTTCGCAATATCTTTAACTACGGATATGATTTTGATGGTGGTAGAGCTCCGGCGTACGATTTTTGTGGTCCCGTTGTCGGGTCAACGGTTCATCAGGGGTCATTATTGGGCCTTGGCCTTGCTTGACGTATGGATATGAGTTTTGATATGGTGGTTAGAGTGTCGCTGCTGACAAAAAGGGGTCATTGGGGGTCAAAGGTCATCAGGGGTCGGGTTCGTTATGGGTAACTGGCAGTGCTTTGACAATAGATTGAATGTTGGTATGGTGGTAGAGTTTAACTGTACAATTTGTGGTCACGTTTTCGACGGGGGTCATTTTGGGAATTTTGGGTCAAGGTCATTCAGGGGTCGTATCGGGTAACTTGGCCATGCTTTGGACTTATGGATATAAATGTGTATGGTGTAGAGTTCAGTGGATCTGATTTTTTTTAGGATTTTAGTTGTTGATTTTTGTATATACATGGATGAATTCGTGTGGTGAGTGGACTGTTTGTAAATAAGTTTGATTTTATTTTAAACTACTGTTCCTGAATCCGAAGGAAAGAGCCGAGATGGGGACAGCCTTATCCGGGGACCGCCGATGTATTTTTTTAATTCCCTTATAACCATGCAGGAATGAACACCTTTTAATCCATAAGAAACGTTTACACATTTTCCCCCTGTTAATTTCCCCTTCCATTATCTAAAAATATTTAATATTATCTATTTGGAATCAGATGGTCAAGTTAAGGAAACCATCACAACATTCAGCAAGGTTTATAACAAGGGCTTATGTTCTACCGCGGACCGATAGGCTGCTTGGATTCCATTCTGTATCAAAACTTTCAAATTACTCAAACATATAACAATATTGATATTCAATCTTATGTATAGGGCATCACTTATCAGGGAATGTCAAAAGGAAACTTGGTAGGTCTGTCCACAGAGATCCCAAAAGCATGCAGTGGTGTGTATTTGAGACTATAGTGTCAGATATGAAATCTGTTTTTGGGCATTGATCTCAACACAAAAAAAGATCATTCTAAAGATTCTTATCAATTTTATACTCTATCTGAGACTGAAAAGTAAATTTGACAACCTGTGAGGACTGACGGACATAGGTTGAATCTGATAGGACTACCCTATCTCGAGAAACCTCTATCAGGTCTCGCGTTTTTGTAATCGGGTGGTTACCCGACCAAAATAACCAGTCCCCCGGATTTGATATGGGAACAGCCATCGGTGGCCAGTAGCCTATACGAAGAACTCGTTCAGTGCACAAACTTACACAAACACAATTTCAAAAAATAATTCATTCCATTTATTAACATATATTCCATCAAATCAACAAAATGCATAATGAAAATCTTATACTAAAAAAACGAATGGAGGCGATGCAACGAAAAGCAAAAGCCTGGAAATGGAAATGTTTGCATCCCCTTGAGATAAGACAAGTCAGTCAGTGATAAGACAAAAAAAGAAGCCGTAAGCATGAGGTTAGAATAGCTAATGAACAACATATTTAAAAAGAAATCGCAGACAAATTTACTATAAACAGTAAATTGTGCATGTCAAAAGAAAAAAAAATCCCTTGCGGTTTTTTGAATTGCTTGGACCACAACGTACTAATTTTTTGTGAAGCAGTTTGTTGTGATTAGATGTTAACTTTTCAATAATTGCCTTACGAAATGATGAGTTGTCTGTAGGACTTATGCTAGTCGAAAGAAAATGGAGATAACCAAACTCATGATTCTTTAAACAAGGAAGAATGAGGTTTATTGTTTAGATTCAACCGCCAGACGCATTTAGTACCCTATCTCTATCATTGAATTTGGATCTAGCGGCGGTGTCAATGAAGTGATTTACTGGAATAACTCAAAACTGAAAGAGGAAATGTGTTGGAACAAAATCGCGCGGTTAACTTTTCACAATCTCTGGCATTAAGTTATCTTCTCTCATTTAATTTCTATACACTTGCCAGAGTAGCATGCTTCGAACATTATACTCTTTTCAGATTTCAATTTTCAGAAAAAAGATGTTCACTTTGGTGAATCTTATCACATCGTTAGTTCTGTTAAATATCACCAACGGTACCGCCGACTCCCGAGATGACCCAAAGATTGCTTGTGTGAACGTGTGCCAGTGTGAATCGAAAAAGGCAACAGTGAACTGTGGTGGCAAGGGCCTACATGAACTGCCATCAAACTTGCCCAAGAATACAACCAAATTGTAAGTATTCCCCTGTTAAAGTGACAGGAGGAGATTTTTTAATACAAATTTCTCTCAAATTGTACTTGATCGGTCGTAGACCACCTACCGAGAAAGTTTCGAAGAATTATTGGACAAACAGGCACGAAAAAAACCCGCAAACCGTGTTTTGAACTTGCCTGCTATCCTAATCGTCCCTATAGGAAACCATGCTTTGAATTTCTGTCGTGCACGACAGAAATTACTAAATCATCATCTTATTATATAAGGACGGCGAATTCGGCTTATTCACTTCAGGCGTGATCTAATACATTGGTAAGCATTCCAAATAAAAAACCTGGGTTCGAAAATAAAATTGAGGGCGCTTCTCTCTGGAAAACTCATGTCTCTTTAAAGGGGGATGGCCCGATTTAAGTCTGTAGGTTTTTCATCTTCATAGAATGGCCTTCGCCCCCAAACCCCATCTGTAAAGTTTCGCTCCGATATTTTAACCCATTTTGATGTGAGAGCTAAAAACCTGATTTTGCAATCCCCATAGAGTACTGTGTAAAATTAATATTGGTCGACCAAAAAGGGGCACATTTTCGCTCATAACATCCAAACGAAACAACCTTTAGCCCTAAGATTTCACAGGGTAAATGAGAAAAATAGTAGCTTTCTTCTGATACCAAAATGTTGACCACTTCCGGTAAAATCTGGGGTCCCTGGGGACGAGGCTATTAGCGATCGGGCCATGGACCTTTAAGTTGTCTTATTTGTTGAGAGAGATGTGTTCTTAAAGTCTTATTGGTTTAGAGTAAGGGTTTATCCTAACATTTTCGATGGGAGGCAGTGTTTCGGAGAATGGCGGCAGTCACATATGGATGATGGGGAGCAACTTAAATATTTATTTTCGGGGAACGCTAAAATAAGGTGTTTCATGTTGTAATAATAAAACGGTAGCTTGCTTTGGACTAGACTAAAAATGAATAAAGCCCAGTGGATGCGCCATAACATTTTTTTTGGGGGGGGGGGAATTTTCGAGGATGCAGAAATTTCTGCAGTGTATTTTGCTTTGTTTCTTCTTGTTATCTTTGTTTTTGATGTCATGCATTGTCGCTGCCGTTGTTGTTTTGTTTTTTGTTGTTTTTGAATTTGTTCTTGTTTTTTTTTGTTTGTTTGTTGTTGTTGTTGTTTTTTGTTTTTCTGGGGGGGAAAGGTCCTCAATGGCTTTGCCCAGCACTAACTCACTGATCTTGCCAATTTCCTGACTTTCTTTGTTGATAAGGATGAAACGATTAGGTACAATATGATTGTCAGTGCTGAATCTCTTCAGGCGGATATGGATTGCAAATGCTCTGACTCTGAAGTTGCTGAAATAATTTGCCAAAAGTCCAACAAGGCCTGCACTATGGACACACTTCCTTCCTGGCTCACTTGCATGTATGGCTTGATTTTTGGTATTTTTAGGAACCTTTTGTCCAAAAAAATTGAGGGGCCGTTTATTAGGGGGGTATTTATTACAGACAATACGGTATTTCCTCACTTTTTTTTTTTTTTTTTTTTAAATCTGAGGCGAAAGTGCTCCCCGGTTTTGGTCGTATATTTTCTCAGTCCCCGTGAGCAGGCCGTAAAGAATTGTGGGTAATAAAAGGGCGCCGCGAACGGAGGACTAGGGACTCAGTCTATGTGTACACTGTGCAGTCTTCATATTCAGCACTGCGCTGTGATCTTGCGTATATCGGAGGATTATTTTACTTACCTAGGGAGTCCTATTTTCGCGCCAGTGAAGCAATTAAATAAGTGGAGGGTAGGGAGAATTAAGCGAAGTAGGCGATTTAGGCGATTCCGTGTTTTACAAACGCCGCTTCCTTCCTGGCTCACTTGCATGTATGGCTTGATTTTTGGTATTTTTAGGAACCTTTTGTCCAAAAAAATTGAGGGGCCGTTTATTAGGGGGGTATTTATTACAGACAATACGGTATTTCCTCACACTCCGAAACATTATCCCTGTACTTAAGAAGATATCTTAGGATCATGATATACTTAAGAGCTATAGACCAGTTGCACATGTTTATTCCGTTTAATGTTTCCGAATTCATAAGTGTGTCAGAAAAAATTGTTTCAGATGGGTCAGGTTACGGAAACTCCCATCTTTTTCGTTTTGCTGAAATATCACTTTCATTTATTACTTTTTTCGTTTTGCTAAAATAGCATTTTCATTGATATTATTACGATTATTGCGATTCATGAAGGCAATTTTAAAACTGTATTGTGCTCGTCCATAACTGGAAAATTACATGAGCGATATGAATGATTATTTAATAAAAGAGAGTTTATTAATAAGGCTTTTACATCCTTCATCTGAAAAGTACCGCTGTAGAGCTTCTTTGGATATTTTGACATCAACACCAGTAAAATGTCAGTGTACAAATTTTGGAATGAAAGACTTGTTTTTGCAGGTAATCATATTGATTACATGTAAACTTTACTTTATATCTTCCAGATATTTGAATGGAAATTATTTGGATTCAAATGCGATGAAAAGCTTCCCCTCTGATATGCCGAACTTGAAGGAACTGTGAGTAAACATATTTTTCTGTTATGTATGGTGTGCTTAAATGATTAGGTGGGTAACCCAATCATGGTCCGATTTGTCATACGTTTTCTCCCTCACATGGAACCAAAAATATATCACCGAGAACATCTGATTACAAATTTTGAATTACATCAGTCCAGCCGTTTGGAGGGTAGAAGCAAAAATGTTTAATGTGGTCGACCGCATTTGGAGATTTGTTTGCACAACACCCAATTAAAACAATCCTAGGTTAAAGGGACAGGAGGAGATTTGAGGAGGAGAACGTTTGGAAGGTTTATTGGACAAGCAAGTAAAAAGAAATGTAAAAAAAGAAAACTAAAAAAAAATATGTTTTGGTCTTGCCTGCTATCGTAATCGTCCCCATAGAAAAGCATGCTTTGATTTTTCTGTCGTGCACGACGATAGAAAATTCAAAATCATCACTTAGGCCTAAAGGTCCCAGGAAATGCAAATAGAATTGATGTGGTTTGTGTCAAGTCTACAAGGAGGGACCAGAAAGCATTCAATATTTGGGTTGGTGATGACATCATTAGGAAACTATTGATTTTTCAGAGAGTAATAGAAAATTCCAGGTGACTGGTGTGAATCTATTCATAACACTGACTGAAAATCAATAGTTTCACTAATGATGTCACTGGTAGTGTATTCTTTTTCTGGCCCTGTTTATTGGAATGGAATGTCCCATAAAGATTTGGAGTAGGTTTATCATCTCATTTCCTGGGACCTTTAATAATCTTATTACATAACGACTTCGTATTTGGCTTATTCACTTCAGGTATGATGTAATACATGTTAAGTCCAAATATGTAACAAAAAAAAACGATTTGAAACAAACTGGGGGGGGGCGCTTCTTTCTGGAAATGTCCTATTGTCTCATTAAAGAGAACACAGGTTACTTGGAAGTAGTAGATTTTCGTATAGTAACAAATGCTGTTGATAAAGTTACGGTAAGACCCACAAAAATTAGGCTAAAAAGCATTGACTGTCTTAGCCTCTATTAAGGCTCCTATATGTTTTATGGTATATTTGGTATGTAAAATATATATGTATTCTAAGGAGTTCTAGACTATCATTGAGAGCAAACTTGAGAAATCATATTTGTTGAAATGTGCCAGTTGCCACTTTAAATTTCACTTGGGGATGAAAAAAGAACTTCTTCTGATACCAAAATCGCAAATTTTGATAGAGTAAAGTGTAGGTGTGTGGGGGGGGGGGGGGGCTAGGTTACCCACCTATTATAGAAAGAAACCCTACCCTGTTAGCCCTGTTAGGCTTGTAAAATGAGTCAGTTTCAATTCAATGATATTATTATAGTTGTATTAAAGGGGTTTTTTGAAATACAAATAATCATCTAAACTTTTACCCTAAATCTTACAGTAGAATAAACCAACATAAGCTGACAGAGATATTCCCACTACCAAAGTCACTTCAATCTTGTAGTATTCCATTAAGCTGTTTGAAAAATTATCTTGGATACATTTTTCCTCTAGAAAATCGTACATTTATTAATATGTCACAGCCCAAATGTTTTCATTTTTCCATCAGTGCCATGAAATTAACGCTAAGATGCAATGAAAAATCAGGAATTGTCTAAAACGTAATTGCGGGATTCGTTCGTCGATCGTGTCACAGTCATTAGTAATGGCTTGTGGGGTGGTGTCAGGATTTGTTCAACTGTGTAAGCGGATCCTGGGCCGCGGTATATATGATACGGACGCTCCTCCTTTCACATTGGGGCCAGCGGTTTTTTTTATTAAAACTGGGGGAGGATGGGAACCAGTCATGGTTTTTCACCCTACTCTATTCGACACTGACTGCGATGGAACATGTACAGTTGTGACTCTCTGTACACGGACCGACGGATAACGTCCCCTCCGAAGGCAGGATGCTTTCATGATCAATTTGCCCAATTCCAAGTGAACCATGGAGGGAGCGGTATTCTGTATTTAATCAATAGCTCGGATACAAGATAAACCAGAAATTGAGCACCCTAGTGAATCCCAGCAAGTGACCCCACCGGGTATTCGAACCGGGATTTGTTTGGTATATGTGCGCATAGGCAAGCACACTAACCACTCTAGACCACGCTCTACAAACGGGCTGTAACTTAGGCCCTTTTGATTTTGAAGTATTTTCTGTCCGAGGACCCTCATATATCATGTTTTGGCTGGGTTTGAGGGAGTCAAACGCAACTCTTTTTTTGACACGGTGTATGTGTAGAAGCGGCTATACGGTTTTCCCCAAGTTAAATTGATAATAATTTCATTAGAAACCAAAATATTAGTAGCGACTAATGTCATGTGTCATTTCGCATCGAAGGACTTCGCTGGGTTTCGTTTGCTTTTTACAGTATAGAATAAATGTGTTAAATATAGTTTTTGTAATATAATATTTCAAAATTTGAGCAATCCTTTAAAAAAAAAGGTAGACTTGCCATAATCGCAAAATATCCCAAACGTTCCTTTTCGGAAAATGACTACCAATCTGACGATCACCGCACAAAAAAGGGAGGTTGCATTATTTTCTTGATAGATATAGGGAAAAATATCACCCTAAATAAGGCAGGGGTCGCTCCGTCAAAAATGATTGTATGTTTTAAAGGGTATGCCAATTAAAGAAAATAATATTTTGTAATTATGTATGTACAATAACATGAATTTCCTAGTAAGTATGGCCTTGTGTTGTGTTTTTATCTGTAATAGTATCACAACCCGATTTCTGGTTTCAAAAGCTAAAAAGAGTTTAGAAAATAATTGTGTAAGATCAATACATGTACAATGTACAGACTTTTATTGTAGATAAGAATTGACTCCAAAATGTGGTATTTACATCCTTAGTTTTTAACCATTTAAGCGCGAGAGTGAAATGCTGTTGCTAAAGCCAGTTTATTTTGTGCACAAAATTGTCAAAACAATTACTTTAGTAAACTTTATGAATATCCATGAATAACGGTGGATAAAGTGTTAAGGAAAATTGAAAGGGTCAAGTAAGAGCCAACCAAGAAAGGACATAATAGTACTTGAAGTGAAAAAAAGCTTTCAAGCCGTAATAGAATTGCCACAATTGCCGTAGATTGCATGCCAATTCATCATTTCATATATGGCCGGTTGTGGCCGCATCCTGGCTTGATCTGCATCAACGTTTTTAGGACGTGCAGTATTGTTGCATGGTATTCATAATCAAGCCCAGGATTTTATACTACATCCTGTAATCCATTCTTTCCAGCATACTGCAACTGCTTCCGACTTGGCACGGGCGGTGGTGGGTTGAGCGCTTTGGTCCCGAGAACCCTCCCTCTCCAGTAGCAGTAACTGTCATGGCATTGTGTGGATATTTCTTTTTCTTCATCAACGTATGTGAAACCTGGATGTGCAATATTTATTTGTGAAGCCAGGAACAGTTGATGCGAGGTGACGAGCAACAATGTGCCAAGTCGATGCCCCTACTTTACAGTTCCTTAGAATGGAAACCATAAGATAGAGCTTGCAAGCTGGAACACTCAGAAGTGAAAGCAAGCTCCATTCAAGGCATGACTGGTCACAGGAACCTAGCTTGTTATGATGCTGTCTCTGCCTGGTAGTCTTCCAATGGGGGATGTATGGTCGTGCGACTAACTCCCAACTACCAAAATTCTTGTTTTTCTTTTAAAGTCAATGTATTGCTCGTAGAGCCATTATTGATAAGAGTCCAGTGGCTTCTTGAATTTCCTTATTGGTCCAGCTCAGGGAATTTGAGCAGGTTCTCGAGTCTGGTTGGTAAATCCTCTGGATCCCACTTCTTTTTGCGCTAAATTAGGTGTTTTTGTTTTTAACCAAAATGAATTCATTTTATTTTTTTTTTTTTTTTTTAATTTGGAAACCTTAACTGATTTTACCCTGGCGCCGCCCCTTATACACACACACACACTATCAATACATGGAAGGTTGTTTTTGATAAGAGTTATGATCTCATAAGACGGATATTCCCCCCCGGATTCTCATTTGAAACTTATCAGAGAAAATAGTATTTGTGAACCAGTCGATTCGTGTTTTTTCACTTGCGGTCGTATCACGTTTTTTCTTGTTTTGACTTGTGCACTCCTCGTTATACCGGGTGAGTTTTGGTCTTTGATATATTACGTTTATCTCTGGAGCATGAAAATCCAGTATATAACTTAACAGAGTTTAATACTACTACTAACATATTGTATCAATCATTGGCAAAATGTGGAGATTTTAATGCAGAATGTTACTAAGAACTCTAGAACGGGATCGTGTAAGTTAATCCAAGCATTGAATTTAAAGAAGTGAGGGGTTTTGGGCTGGGGGTAATGCATCACACGAAATCCATCAATACAGTTGTTATCCTCATAAGTGATATCAAGGTCAATACAAGTGTCCCGCAACATGTGTAGGTTCAGACACAGCGGACAAGACCAACAAGTAGCTACCAGCAGAGGTTAGAATAATGATTAAGGTTTTATGTAACAAAACATCCGGTGGTGTTAGTCACACGATGACTAAGGGTGTAGTACAGAGTACATGCAGATTCCACGTCCGTGGTGGCTAGTCTGCATGCTATTTGGATCTATAGGACTGACTTACATCGGTTCTTGCTTGTGTGAGGTGATGGACTGTTCAAGACATTCAAATGACGAAACATATGTTTTGGCTTTATTTCAGTTTAAAACCTGATATACTGACAATCCAAAATAGTGAGTCGCGATGCTCGTTTTATTTTCATGAGATAATTTTTTATATTGAAAATCGCAAAGTCCTTTGCAATCATTATATATTTTAACAACCACTCATTAACTGCCGACAACTCTGGACGCTAAATTCACCATTTTACGAAATGCTATGTTTGAAAGGACACGTCCTAAGAGCAATGTAGTTATAATTAATGTTAATACTTGTATCGAGAGTATTCGAACAGGCTACTGTTTTTTGCGAACGAAACGAACAAGAACTCCATTGTTTACACGCTTTATTCCTCATGCATGCAAACGTGCATAACGGAAGCCAATGAAGGTTCTGTTTCGTTTCGTTTTCGCAAAATACCAGTAGCTTCGAACATACTTAAGAACTAAACCACTCTCCAATCCACGTTACATTATTTGAAATAAATTGATGTTTACGGCTGTGTGAAATCTGCGAGAAAAATATATCGGATTATTTGTTGTCACTTCGTGCATATGGGTCCGGGGTAGGTGTCATTTGCAGGGGATGTATAGATTCCGAAATTATGGTATCGCTTCTTTACAACTCGTCCTCCACGGTGACTTTTAGGTAATTGGTTGGTTTTGTAAATGATGAAGATGTTGGGAAGGTAAGGCATATGATGAGATTATGGGTGACCTACTAATGAGGATAACTGCATGGACCGATTGGTCGATTTGTAATAACTAAATACAACACAAAACTGAACTCCAAAAAATGGTAAAGGTGCACTGAAAGGGGTGGGGGTTCTTAGACAGTTTTAAGTTACGAAAGACCGATTCATCAATAAGCGCCTAAGGTTTGGTGGTATATCCGTACAGAAAGTCTGCGCCCGGTGCGCAACCCAATCGCACCTCAAGATCATATTTTCCCGCTTCTGGTAGTTTTACGGAGTAAAGCTTATGACGGACACTTCTGTGCATTAGCTTTGTTTGTAAGACTACCAGTCCGATTGGGGTGCGCAACGGGCGCGGACTTTTATATACGGATATACCACCTTACAGTGGGCGCTTATTGAAGAATCAGATAAATGTTATTGCCTCGAATGCACAAAATAAAATATTTTGCAAATAGCAGCATTTGTTTTTAAATATATGCGTTTTTTTTCTGTCTCCCTCTTTTCTTCTAAGCTACCTGACATCAAATCCTATTACAACTATTGAACCACAAGCTTTCCTTGGATTAGAAATGCTTAGTGCCCTGTAAGTACCACACAACAAATTGGGATTTAATTGCAAAATGTTTGAACATGAAATTTGTTGCAAGTTGAAGTTTGAGGAAATTTTAATTGGAACTTTCATTTACGGGGGCCTGATCCATTGATCTAAAGATCGAAACAGTAACTACAATATGTGGGTATTATTTAATGCCAATAGCACGGTTAGAATATAGTTTTTAGACGGCTTCCTGCATGACTGCGATTGTACAGTTGTATACAGACACGTTTGGTGGCTTCAAAGTCGTCACACGATGGCCATGCGCACTGCAGTTTGCAAAGAAACTCATTCTTAACTCCATCCAACACTAGGCAAAAGTCATGCATCCAGAACATTCGTTTCAATGGTAAATGTACATTCCACGTCAGTAAACTATCTTGCCACTTTGGCCATAATAACATGGGATTATTTGCATGTCACACCTTAAAGCGCCACTGGCACATTTCACAAAAATATGAAATTTCTTCAATTTGCTCTCAAATGATAGTCTAGGCCATTGGAAGAACAGAGATATATTTTACACATAAAAATAACATACCCCAAAACAGATAGGGACATTGATATGAGGATAAAGACATCCAGGAAATTTGTAGGCCAACTTTTAAGTTTTCCATAACTTTAATCAACAAATGTGTATATTACATGAATATTTTTGACTCGTACTCACTGATAGTAAAACCACAAAGGTCAAACAGTGTGCATAGCGTGGGAAACATGCATACGGCGTGCGTGTTCTTATGTTAAACGCCATTTTCGTCGTCTGCTGAATTTAACGTCGCCGGCGACGCTAAATTATAAAATCGTTCTGTTTACCCATATGATAAGGAAGTTGATTTGGTCTTAATCATTTCGGGTGAGGGCTTTTGTATATAAAAGCCGTACAACCATGCAAAAATATCGATTTTGAAAAATCTTGAGGGCGCACTATTTTTCAATGTGCCAGTGTCTCTTTAACCCACGAATTTAAATAGGTTTTGAATGGACCGTTTATTTAACGAAACCTCTGTTTCTTTTCTTTCTTAAATCAGACGAATAGCGAATACAAAGATTAGCAAACTCCACCCATATGTATTTGGAGAAAGCAAGGATTTCAAGTTACTGTAAGCAGTTCATCATTCAATGTTTTACTATTCAATAATATTTTTACCACTTTTCAAAAATCAAGAGGTGATTACGTTTATTGTGTTTACGGGGAAGGTGCTCCTAGATCTTCTTACAACACAAATATCACTACCTCCCTTTTTTACGGTGTTCGTCGGGTTGCTCGTCATTTTGCTCTAAGGACCGTGAAATAGTTTGCATATAGTAGCCTGGGCGATATGGCAGCCGATCAGGATATTAATACATGCGACAAGCAGTGTAAAACAACCAATGGTAATGAAGGATTGGGGCACGGCGTTGTATAAAATATAGCATTATCGCAAGCCATAAAGGCAATTACTCTCTAAATGCAAACGAGTGAAAAATTTCACCCCCCAATAAGAGTGGAAACTCATAGAAACCACTCCAAAAAACGAGGGGTTGGAGCAACTTTCCACTCAAAAAGAGTGAAAATCACTCCAATAAGAGTGGTTATCCACTCATTCTCGTGTTGTCCTTCGTTTAACTCCCAAAAAGTTTGTCCTTCGTTTTAACTCTCAAACGAGTGAAATCCATTCGTTTTGGAGTTGATTTTCCTCTTTTTTGAGTGCAAATCCCCTCTTTTTAAGTCAAACCACTCATTTTGGAGTGGTTACAAGAGTTTCACTCCTTTTGGGGAGTGAAATTGTAAGCGTTTACATTTAGAGAGCAACCGTATTGCCGCAACGCGTTGCGAGAAAGTAGCAACGCGTTGCCAAATTTCACAACGCGTTGCGAAAGTTGGCAATTAAAAATGATAATTTCTGTGACGTATTTCAATAAAATAGATTTAGCAACGCGTTGTGGAAACCTCACAACGCGTTTTGCAAGCTTAAAAACGCGTTGCGAGATTCACAACGCGTTGCGAGCTTTACAACGCGTTGCGAAGTCACAAGCCCATACGGGTCGTAACGTATTGCCACGACGCGTTGTGAGAAAGTAGGCAACGCGTTGCGACATGTCGGCAACGAGTTGCGGCGTGGCCAATAAATCATGAATTTCCTGTGAACGTTTTAAAAAATAGATCCCACAACGCCTGGGGGGGGGGGGGGCGGGGGGCAAAACGTTAGGACCCTTATGGCGTACAACGCGTGCCAAGCCATCACAACGCGTTGCGAGATTCACAAGCGTTGTGAAGTTTTAACAACGCGTGTTGAAGGCCAATAAGGGTCATAACGTATGCCGCAACGCGTTGTGAAGGTTGCAACGCGTTGTGAAGGTCGCAACGCGTTGTGAGATTTATATGTTGGAAATACGTCACAGAAATTCATGATTTTAAAATTGGCCGACAACACCCACTCTTTTGCCGCAAAGTCCAACGCGTTGCCGAAATGTCGCAACGCGTTGCCGAAATGTCGCAACGCGTTGCCGAATGTCGCAACGCGTTGCCGAAATGTTCGCAACGCGTTGTGACTTCTCACAACGCGTTGCGTGCAATACGTTATGACCCTAATGGCTTGTAGACCTTAGCCACGCGTTGTGTACGCCTTGCCCGCGTGGTGGAACTCGCAACGCGTTGTTAAGGCTTGCAACGCGCTGCAAAGTATCTGACAACGCAACGCGTTGGTGGGTCTATTTTTTTTAAATACCGTCACAGAAATTCATGATTTTGATTGGCCGACGCCGCAACGCGTTGCCGAAATGTCGCAACGCATTGCATACTTTTCCTCGCAACGCGTTGGCAGCATTACGTTTATGGCCTTTATGGCTTGCGATATAACGCAACATGTTTGAATTTCATTAGGTCCCCCACCGCTTTGATTAGCGTGAACTAGAAGGCCATGTAACCCAATCTCGATTACGATTAACGGTCCATGGCCGATCGCTAATAGCCTCGTCCCCAGAACCCCAGATATTTTAACCGAATGGCCAAATTTGTATCAGAAGAAAGCTTACTATTTTTCGCCTCATTTACCCTGTGAAATCTTAGGGCTTAAAGGATTTTTGGGTTTTTGGAAGTTATGAGTGAAATATGCCTTTTTGGTTCGACCAATTCATGTTTCACCGTACTCTATGGGGCTGACAAAATCACGTTTTTAAGACTCGCACATCTAACTGATTGAAACTCGCGTGAACTTTACACATGGATTTTTTGGGTGAAGGCCAAAAACCCCACCTGTAAAAGCTTGTAAAAAAAAAAAAAGTTCCATATACTTACATCGGGCCATCCTCCTTTAATATGCAGACCCCTACAGGAGACTCCCTGAAACGTGATTCTTAATTGTCGCAAATGGTGGCCATAGGTGGGGGGGTCAAGACAAAGATTTCACAGTGTCAATTTTTTAAATTGATCCAAGTCACTTTTGAAAACTGTATCTGTTATTTGTCTATAAGGATTCCAAAAAGGTAGTGTACTATGGCAAACCTAACGTTTTGGAGTTATAGGCTAAATCATAAAATCAATAAAGGGTCAATTTCAGTGTTACAAGGGTCAAATATCAGGTTGCTTCGTTGGATAAAATGTTGCAAATTATTGATGGAGCTCTCATAGGATTGAATAAGGATATTTTTGGAGTGGCCTTTCAATGCTTGCTTAAAGTAGGGACAAGGTCCAGTCCATTGAATTCAATGGACGCCGACCTTTTGGCCCGATCACAGTGGTAACTGATATTATACAAGAAATTAATGCTATCCCGGATTCGAACATTTGTGTTAGGGTGGGCTACAAATAACCAAGGTCGTTGTCGCTTTTATCTAAGCGGTGTGTCTTTCCAAAATATTAACTGGTAAAATTTAGATTTAAATATTTGTTTATGTCCATTTTTCCTGCAGAAGATTTGGCAAATTATTTCCAACCCTGAAACTTCTTCTTCCAGGAGGTATCTTTTTGAATGCCAGAAACACAAGCAGAAACATGTACACCATGGGTGGAGTGTAAGTGCAGCATACAAGGGTCTCGAAACTGCTGAGAGTACAATGTACATGAACATTTGAACAAGCTGTTCCTAGTTGACACATCATTGCGCAGTTAACAGTTTGAAACGTATGACTTGTATACTGCATGTAATGGGTGGTCATCCAGTAAAACCACGTCAATTTTTCTCTGGTCTTGTCCCTAGGCCTAATATAATAGCCAAGGACATATATTCCACCCAATCTATGTAGACCTGGACAAAATTGTACAGAAGTTTTCTTGCTGTAACTTGTTGTACAAACCCTCCCGAACAACATATCAGAAAGGTAGAAAAAGCAAGCATGGCAAGACATGCTAATTTGCATAAACCTATGTGCCATTTTTGCCTATATTTTGGTTATTATTCAATATATTAAAAGGGGACGACCCGATTCAAGTAATACAATTTTCATTCTTAATAGAATGGTCTTCACCCCTAAACCCCATATGTAGAGTTTTGCCCTTATTTCAACCCGTTTTCCTGTGAGAGCTAAAAATATGATTTTCGTAGCCCTATATGTGTAAAATTAATATAGGTCGACCAAATGGGATCCATTTTTTCGCTCATAACTTCCAAATCAAATATCCTTTAGCCCTAAGATTTCACAGGGTAATTAAATGAGACAAATAGTAGCTTTCTTCAATACCAAAATGTTGACCACTTCCGGTAAAATCTTGGAGTATGGAGACGATGCTATTAGCGATCAGGCCACGGCCCTTTTGTCTTTCTTGCTGTCCAACATAGGACCGAGCCTCGAGGTACTCGAGTTTTGAGTTGGGTACCGTGTGTAGTACATCTAGATAGGTTGATGATTCTCTTCCTCATTGACGGTCATGTATTCCATTCCGTCTCTTTTGGCATTTAGATGTTATGCTGACTTTATCTGCAGCATTCTGAAATGATGCTTTGTAGTAGATCTTGTCAGCACTTATCACATCCCCTGTTAGAGTTGCGTAGTCAAGGTCTTTGAGATGCTGACTTTGGTGTCGTCTAGAATCCTTGACCGCCTTCTTATGCTGCTGTCCTACCTATTTACCCAGGATATTACCAAATGACCCCCTTTTGAAAATGTTCACATACTCATTGACCCCATTTTCTTCTTTCCTGCTATCCACTTTTATCACAAGTTTGCATAAAATTATCCACTTCTTAAATAATTTTGAACACCCAAATGTGCACATTGTAACAATTTTTAGAATTTCATGGGAAGTTGAACTCGGAAATGTGAAAGAGGTACTCTATTTTAACTTCAGTTTTAACATCATTGGCCCCCCTTCTTAAGTTTCATACTGGATGACTTCATTTTATTAAGCTTGTGTAACGAATGACCCCGTATTTTTGGGTACATTTTATCTGAAATGACCCGGTAAGGACCCTATTTTTCACCTGCACATATACCCATCACTTCGCATCCCCGGCCGTAGTTGACCCGTTGTGTTTGAATAAATACTCTCTGATAATAATTTGCTAAATAAAGATCTCCCCATCCCGATTACAGTCTGACAAATCATAGAATGCAAAATTAATATTGGCGGGAAAATTGCGGCCATCTTGAATAATGACCATCACTTGCCACTTTTAATATCGTCGCTGGGCGGAACTAAGAACCTCACTTGTCCTCCAGAGTCAAATGCTAAACCTCATATGTAAAAATTGCCCCCAGTGCTAAAACATCATATGTGCATTTTGGTCACATCTTGTTCTAGCTTGAATTTCATGCCAATATGATAGTAAATTTATTTCAGATCTGGAGTAAATAATTACCTAAATATATTTAGAAAGGAAAACCTTTCTAGTGCATGGCATACCGCAAGTATTCAGTTTTTGGTGTCTGTCGAAAATGCTGACATTTGAGTTTTTGTCAGTAAACCGTTTTTTACTACATGTGAGGTTTGCTTTTAGAGGTGAAATGCACATATGAGGTTTTTTCCGCCCGCGACGATATATCAATTGAAACTTGCTACACACCTTGCAGGCATAGCCATGCAAAACATGTTCAATACTAACAGAAAATTTTGGGAAAAAAAATCTCACTAAACATGCATATATACCCTTTGTCGAATATGGGCGTATACTTCCACGTAAGATAAATGCAAATTACAATGTCTTCCAGCGTCCCTTTTTCTACCTTTTTTTGATATGTTGTTTGGGGAGATAATTTTTACTGCTAGTTCCAGTAATAACCTTCTTAGCAATTTTGTCCAGGTTACCTAGTATTTTTCATAGATTGAGTGGACACTATGCCTCGTTGTGAAGTGGTTATATCAGAGACAAATTGAGACTTCCCCTTAGTTAGTCTAGGCTGTAAACTCTTCCCTAACAGTCTTTGCCTTAATATTCTCTAATATTGCTCTCCCCTTCCTTTCAGTTTGCACTGAGCAATTTGCTAAGCTCTGATGCAGTAGCGTTTTGGGGGTTAGTCCGATGGTGTGTACAAGAGTAGAATTTGCATTTCAGTATCAACTTCTTGCCCCGGGTTTCTTGCTAGAAAGTCAAATCGTCTGCAGCCATTTCCTGATAGTAGTGTTGTCAAGAATCAAGTCTAGATCCATAGTTTTCAGACATGGTTTTCACCATTACATTAGAATGTGGATTGTGTGAAAGACTACAAGAGTAATTGAGGAGGCTAAGAAGTAAAACATTGGAAATTTATAATACTATGTAGTGATTGATAACATTCAGGAGCCAATATAGAAAAGATACTCTTCATTAGGTATGATGATATTTGTATTCTATTATGTTTATATCTACAGGTACTATCCGGTAATATCCGGCTCTCCAGTATCTGTTATTGACCACGACCTTTTCGATGGAGTATTCCAGTAATAAGAAAACTGTGAGGAGTTTATCATCGTCTAAGAATATTCATACCAGCAGAGTTCAACTCTTTAAGGTAAATTCATATTCACTGCAATGTAATGACAATAGATGAAAACCACCTCTGACCCACACAGCAGCAGCAACATATGCCAATGTTGCCCTGTGTTGCCGCTGCATTGATCGAGATGTTTTTTATCCATTTTCACTACACTGAGTTACAGTCAGTGAAGTATAAAGGACCTTAAGTACGCCATACAACCCATTTCTCAGCAGGGTTTGTAGTCCGACCCATTCCGACACCAGAACGTCACGGAGCACAGACAACATTCCCAGCTTATCAAGGTGCAACGGGAGATTAGAAGCATTCACATTAAGGCTTTCACACTACCGGTGGTCGATCACTTTTGCGATCGATCACCGTCTGTAGACTTCAGCTACCAAATTCATTATAATACCTACTTCGAAAACTCTAACACACATGTCGCTGTTGTGCTTCCCTCAATAACAGCACATTAGGGGTCATTCATGGATTTTCATGAGTAACGCTTGTTTTTGGCCCGAGGGCAGGCCGGCGCTGGGCGTCGCGAATCGACCCCCGCCGGCTGCAAAATCCTCACCTCCAATCATCTGCAAGTCACTCTTGTCATGTTACTGTGTTTTCGTCTTTTTCACACTTGAAAAAACAGCACGATGATAGTATCAATGGGATGTTTCCACCATTACAGAATAGGGGTGTTATTCGAATGTGCACTAACATGCAACATATTTTGAAAGCATGTTTTCTGCTTTATTTCACAATCGTCCGAAAAATACATTTTTTTTTTATTTATAGTCTAGTATATTGGGCTTCAAGATTTATTTTGAGCAATAATAGCCGCGCATAGCAGCCATGCGCTTGAACACACTTCTACCTATTTCTACATCCTACCCCAAAAGTGATCAGAAATCGATTACTGCAGTGCAGGGCATTAAACGTTTATGACCGGCTCTCATCCAATCACAAACGCGGAAAACACCTAATGATGTGTGAACATCGTTCACTACTGCAAGTTGACGCAAGAGTCTATCCGCCATGTTGACTTTCCTTCACCCAGTCCGTTCAATTTCACGGCGGAAAACTCACAATTTCTGTGCGGAAACAAACCAAGGTGACAAAATCTGTCACTTAAAAGATGGCCATATACCTCAGCATTAAAAGGTTCGACAACCACTGCCTTAAATGCCTCAAAAAGAGGTATTCGTGAAAGTAGCAGCTCATTATATGTTTTCCGTTGGAACTTTTACTCGTAACAAGGCGAAATTGCGCAAACGCGTCGAGTATTTTCAGAAAACGCTGCAATAGTCTTGAAAACGCGAATTCGATCGCAAAAGTCGATCGATCACCGGCTCAGTGTGAAAAGCCTTATTGTGTCCAATGTAGTGTTTTTAATGAAGCGTAACACTCATAGATTTCTTCCCTTGTGTTTGGCTACAAATGTCTTAAAAGTGAAAAACAAAAGATGATTAGGATTTGGGCCTTGTATTTCATATAAAACAATAGGCGAATTTCGTATTTGCTCCCAATAGAAAATTCGAACTTTCACATTTTTTTTAAACAAGAAATTAATTTCTCAGCTTTACAATCGGTGCAAAATCATATCTTTCACATCTCATCGACATCTCATAGCATCCCGATACATCCCTTACTTCCCAAAATGTCATTTTTTGCCACATTTTCAAAAATCACGGAGGCGGACGCCTGCCTTGTGTTTAGGGGGAAATTGGGCGGTGATAGTCAGGTTGGGTAGTCATTTTCCTTAGGGACGTCAAGGATTATGAAATCTCTCATGGCACCACTTAAATATCCCAGGAAAATGCAAATAGAATTGACGTGGTTTGTGACAAGTCTATAAGGAGGGGCTAGAAAGCATTCAATTTTGGGTTGGTGATGACACCATTTTGTGGTATCATTGATTTTTTTCAAGAGTAAATAAAAAAATTCCAGGTGACTGGTGTTATCATTCATGACACGGACTGAAAAATCCAATAGTTTCATTAATTATGTCACGGTAGTGTATTCTTTTTTTTTCTTGCCTGTTTATTAGAATGGAAATGTCCCATAAAGGATTTGGGTAGTTTAGCATCTCATTTTCCTGGGACTTTTAAACTGAGGTTGAGCATAAACTCCCGGTACTGCTCAGATGTACCACTTTGGCAGATCAAATACTGGCGAACTTATTTTTTACTTACGTGCAAAGTCCCTTATGTAATAGAAGGCAGCTACCCATATTATTACAGGCTGTACACAAAAAGCACAGCAACATCATGCATAAACATGGCCTAACATTGCCCAATTGGATGACATCATCTGGAAATTCCGGAATTGTCTGCGTTATAAGAATTTCATGATATCATTGTGGAAAATTCCCTCTGTTGCAATTTGGCATCTACAATACATGACAAAAAAGACAGCTTATCTAGAAAGATCTCTAAGCCATTGCATTATCACAAGGAAATTCAGTGTTTCTTGTGCATGATGGAAATATAAAATACTTTCCTGCTAGGAATCTTTTCTCAAAAGTATAGAGAAAATATAATTTTAATCAGAGAAATGAATTGGATACTATAATACCAGTGTAGGTCTCTGTCAGCCAATGCGCATTGATATATCCACAGTGCTCTACATCCCAATGCATCGCAATATCGGGCTAGTTTATGGACAGAAAACACCCCCCAAAATTACGCATTTCGTGAAATTCTTTTAGAACGTTAAAACGTTAAGATTAGGCAAACACACCATGCCTACAGGCCTGTACGTAGAATGGCCCGTACGCGTATTTATCCGTAGTTTATGAATGCCAGGCGGACTATAATACGAGTTTTGCACGCTATACGCGTCAAACTCCACGTTCTATTGGTCAAACTCCACGCTCTATATGTCAAACTTCACGCTATATCGTGTCCAAAACCTCACGTCAATACAAGATCAATACAATACAACGGCATTTGATATAGCGCCTTCTCAAAACAAGGTCAAAGCGCTTTACAAAATAGAGTTAGTATTACTATTTAGGCCGAAAACATGGTTCATCGTTACAATACCTGATGTATTACTATGAGATAAGTACTTAACATGAAACTATAAAATAAAAAAAAAGAAAACAGCTGCATAATTAAAATCATGTGAGGCAATAACAAAAAACACATTTAAACCCCACAATCAACTCTTAGGAAATAGATGAAATTTTAGAGCTTTCTTAAAGAACAAATGGACTTGGAGTGGCGAACAGAGATAGGCAAGAGTTCCTAGGCTAGGGGCCGCATGGCTGAAAGCCGTCACCAACGACCTTTGTGCGGGAAAACAGTGAGGAGCGTCTTTGTCATCAGCAGAACGCAATCCTGGCCTGCCAGGAATCTACAAAGAGAGGTATTCGTGGTATTCGGACAAGTAAGATAGCAAATGTCCGGAAATGCCCTTGTACTAAGAAGCATAAAGCTTAAAGACAACACGATCACTAATTGGTAGCCAATGGCGCTCTTACGGGAGTTGTGTGTCTGGGTCCTTCTATCAGATCTGAACACCACAGCCTGGCTGCTCTATTCTGCAAAATCTTAAGTTTAGCTCGATCTCTGGCCGACAATCCATACAAAAGTGAATTGGCATAGTTCAATGCGAGATAAATCAGTGGACGGACGAGATGATGACAACTTTCAATGTGGTAAAGCGGCGGATCCGGTAACTATTGCGAAGGTGAAAGTTAAGAGACTTAATGATGACCTTCATGTTCAGTCATAGACATGTCTGATCAAACACGACACCCAGGTTTCTAATTGCCGATGACTGGGGAACATCCGCTGTCCCGCCCTGTTGTAATGATCTTTGAGCCGATTGTGTATAGGATGAATCATGCGATGAAAAAATTCCTGTCTTTTTCCTCATTCCATTTGAGTTGGTTACAGCGCATCCACACACTGACTGTCATCAATACAAAGAGATTTCTTTTTGACAGCTTTTTTGGCATCACCATCAATCTTAGGATCAAATGTCAAATAGAGCTGTACATCATCAGCAAACATGTGGTAAGCAATATTGTGCTTTCCGGATGGATTTGATGCTACAGTATGTGTACCATTATGAAAAAGAGAGGCCCGACCACAGAACCCCTGAGGACGACCGAAAGTGAGATGATGCTTGTTTGGAAAATTGCATCCCCAATGCGCAGACGAAAAGACGGTTTCTGCAGGTAAGACCTATCCACTGTAAGCAGTACCTTGAATTTTTGAAAGTATCACGTAACCTAACCAAAAGAATGGCATGATCAAAAGTATCAAAAGCTGCAGAAAGATCTATCAGCACAATCGCAACTGTCTTGCTGTTGTGAATTGCATTGAGATATCGTCCTTGACACGCAGAAGTGCCGATTTCACAAGTGCTGTGTCGTTCTTTGTAAGCGACTGAAACTTCTCATTTAAGTCATTTGAGACAAGATGCTCCTTTATCTGGGCACTCTCTATTTTCTCCATGAACTTAGACCCGCACTAATATTTTGACACAGGGCGATAGTTTTGAGCACCTCTTTGTCCCAGGGACGGCTTTTTGATAAGGGGTGTAACGCAGCTTCCTGGAGCTTAGCTGGGAAAATACCAGTGCGGATAGACTTGTTTAATGAGCATGGGTTAATGGCTCAGCCAGAGGTGCAACATTCTCCTAGTAACACCCCAAAAAATGGGAAAAAAAAAAAATGGTGGTCAAGGAACATGATTTTGACGGAGTTTGACATAATCACCTTGGTTACCTTTTCAACAGTGACTGGATTAAACTCATGCACTGGAACGGTCTCATCAAGTATTCTCCCGCTTGGATTCTTATGGCGAGTTAGACCGATAATTATCAATGTCCCGTCCTGATTTTTTATACCTTGTCGCTGAAAAAGCTGGCAAATGAGCTACTTAGTTCTGTAGCTGAATTACAGTTAGGAATGGTTTGGTTTTGGGGTTTTCCGCGTCGATGTACCAATCGACGACGATCTATAACTTCCACGCTCTGTAGTTCAAACTTCACGTCACGTCGATGTACAAAACCTCACGACGACGATCTACACTTTGCGCACGTCGATGTTTTTTGTCGGACGGCCGATCTATTTTATCGGAAGTCAATCTAGTTTACTATGACACCAATCTTTTTTTCTCTCTCTTTTTTCAATTGTGGGAGACGGGCGCTTCATAATTTTGTTAGAAGGCATTTTGGAAATACGGTCTGTGTTTAAATTTCCAGTGAGAGTTAACACATGTAAAAGACTTGTAACCATGAAATGTAGTTTTTTGAAAAAAAATGGAGGGGTACACTTCTTTAAAAATTGCCATTGTCTATCAAAATTGATGTCATTAATTTATACTGATTTTTGTTAATCATGTTATTTTAATAAATGACCAATACTCTTATCTCATACCATTTTAAAGAATATTATCTACCTTTCAATCCATCAGTAGCCATTTTGATCACAGTCCTGATGTCCAACAGCGCAGTTACACTGAACTTCCGCCATTTGCTTGCAGTCCTGTTTTTATTTAGTATGCAAACTTTAAATGTCCACACAAGGAGAAAGATGAATGAAATTATTAACTGCCACTATTGTTCAAGTTGAAGTTCACACAAGGACTAAGATCCATGGATGCAAAACACCCTACAATTTATAATTGCAAAGCTTCATTTCATAAAATTATATTTACTATCCAATATTTCGGACTAGTTTGCTACTATTAATAAGAGGTCACCTATAACATGACCATGAGACCCATTAATAGTTACCCGGATGTAACATTTTTTAAATTGTAGCAGGGTCATTCCATGTCCAATTCGTGTACAACCATCATTCAAGGTTTCTTTCTTTTTTGGTGTACTAAAAGATACTCATTAGAAACAAAAATCCTGGAAATTTGCGCTTCTGTAGCCTCTTTATTGCGGGAATTCAATGTTTTTGAGCCCCAGTTTTAAAAGCTAGTGCAACCCCAGGCTAGGATCACGAAATAACACCTTTAAGAACCCCCTACTTTCAGAGAACAATCCCATTTCCCAAGCCCCCAGTTCATAAATCGTGGCTGCAAGGTCCATCAACCAATTCACATAGCAGGAACTGTTATAACTGGTAAATGCATTGCATTCAGCATGTACCTGTCTAAACTGACTCAATGATACACTGCATCATTGCTATCATATCACAATAGTAGGGCCTATTTCGCTTTATTAAGTGAATAACGCTAATCATAGGAATAAAAAAGGATTAAAATCAATTTCCTCCCTCGCTAGGTATGGATAATAGCATCGATTTATAATCATGGTATCCAGGTTCGAATCCAACCATGGCCTTTTTAAAATAAATGTATTTCAATATTATTTAGAGTAAGGAGAAACATTACTAATTCCAGGGTGGAATACGCGTGTACAATAGATTAAAGGCTGACTCAGATATTTCCTGATGAGGACGCCCTCAATTCCCAAAATAATCGTGTTTTTGCATGTCTAAGCGTGCCATATACTAATCACGTGTGAAATTGCTTAAGCTTCAATCGAATTCCTTCATATAGACAAATCACAACTTTGTTATAAAATCCGGATCCGGAATTTTTATACACAGTATTCTATGGGACGTACTACTACACACAAATGGTTTACTTCTGCACAGAAACGAAAAATCCGATCATCCAAATTCGGAATTGGCATTTTAGGTTACTATCTTAGTGGCTAGTTGACTATTCTTCATTATTACACAAAAAAATAATATTTCGAAATCTCTGAGTCAGACTTAGGACCAGTAACCCGTTCCACTGGTACCTGCTGTATGCACACGATGCAGTGTATCATTGGAGTTCCGTTTAAAACAGGTTACCGCTGAATAACATCTACCAGTTATAACAGGTTCCTTCTTATTTGAACGGTTGGGTCGCATATCGATCCCTACCTAAAAACGTTAACTTGCCGCCCCTGGGCAACACATGTCATCTTGTTCTGCGATACATGCACTAAAATATGTGCGTCATGCTTATGTTATAATACAATTGGTTCCATAGCCATTGTGATCAGACCTACGGCTAGCGATTGTCACTAACCTACAAATAGAGGGCTCCCTTCCAATTTAAAGACGTATACAAATCATGAAAAACCCCAGCATTTAAAACCCAAGACCCCTACCCTTCACACCTTGATACATAATTCTATCACATATCTGGTACTAAAGTTCGTGAAACCTAAGCACTTTTTTGTAAAATGGCCCTTTCGTGAGAAAAATCACGCCCTTGTCATATAAGGCTAGGGCATACACATTGTACAGTGCCCCCCCGTGCACATTTTTTCAGTGTCATTTGACTGAAATTCCTGACTTGTTTTTTTGTCCATACAATCCTAATTGTTATCCTCGGATAGACACTTGTCAATACCTCATTTTGAAGATGATTGTAATGCCCATCTGCAGCTAACACTGTTCTGTTCAATTGAATGAAAGAGTATTTTTATGCATGTGTGAACCAACCCTTTCCTAGCCTAGTCCCTAGTTTATAGCCTATCCATAGGAGCTATGCTATATACATTAATACTTTGCACATAACCCCCCCCCCCCCCCCCCCCCCCCCCCCCCCCTCTCATATTTATGATTACACACGCAGAAAAAATCCTAAATACACTCGGTAACTCTCTCTCGAGCCAGTGCTCTAACTAAATTTAAATCTAGAGAGAAGAGGCATAATTGTAAAATTTGCTGCTCTCCATCTTGCCGCCACTTTTAAATGGTATTTCTTATATACAGCTAGTCGCCAAACATTGCAAAATAGATCGGCGTCATATTATTGTACATCGACGTGATGTGAAGTTTTCGTCATATTGTACATCGACGTGACTTGAAGTTTGACCTATAGGCGGAAGTTTTGCCGATAAGACGTGAAGTTATTATCGGTCTCAGATTGGTACATCGACGTGACTTGAAGTTTTGACCTTTGAGCGTGGAGTGGACCTATAAGCGTGAAGAATAGATCGTCGTCAGATTTGTACATCGACGTGACGTGAAGTTTGATCAATAGAACGTGGAGTTTGACCAATAGACAAATCCGACCAGCCAATGATGTCAGAATTGAATCCGCCATTACTGGGGGGCATCCAACCCAAAACCTACCCAATCTTTTGTACGTCTGTACCACGCTTGATTCAGTAGAATTCCAAAAGCTACACGTATCTGCACATTTGGGTGAATTCAAGGGGGAAGCACCCCGGCTATGGCTGCCAGTGAGGTGTTGGAATGTGACAAACCGGAGGCGTGTATAGAACGTGAAGTTTGACATATAGATCGTGAAGTTCGACAATAGAGCGTGAAAGTTTTGACCTATAGAGCGTGCAAATTCGTATTTATGTCCGCTCTTGCATCCATATTAGTTTACCTTATAAAATTACGCTATTGCTCGAATAGATAGAGGGACTTCGTTATTTCACTTCTCATGGAATAAACTGAGGCATCCTGCGTAATAGATACTATATTAGATTTCAAAATAAGTGAGACCTTATTGTTAGACGTCTCGTAGACGTCTAAGGTCAGAAATACCTTTCCAAACACAAAATAAATGATCCTTGTGTCACAATGATCTAATTAATATAGGATAAACAGTTTTAATGAATCTTTTACTTGATTTGGTTCAAGAATTATGTATGTCCAAACAAAATTACCTATACACAATTAGTTAAGAATTACTTATGGTTTACTAGTGTCCTGTGTTTGAAGCGTTTGCAGTTCAACGATGAAATCTGTCCTCACAGCGAAGACTCCAAATGACACGCACAAGTTCATACCCAACTCCTCAGGTATTATATTCCACGGGAATCTTCTCAGTCCTGAAGGTCATCGTGTCCAGCAGTTCCAAGACTACAAGATAATTAAGTCCCTCGCCGATAATAAATCCACAGTATCAGTACAAGATAATCCCCACGATTTCTATCTATCTGTCCACAATTTGTAATCCTATTTTGATTCCCCTCCTTTCGGCTTCAAGACGACAGTAGAATATTACAGCACTCTGCTCACATGAAATTGAACATATAATAATCCTGGCACTGTGTGTGAAGCATAAAATCTACCATTATTGGTAGATAAACTAGCTATCCATACTGTAATAGCTGATTACAACTGCTCCCGCGAGACTTAGCTTCAATCTCCTATATTACTGACTTCACAAAAATCCCAGCCTAAAAATAGACATTACACATTTCTTTGCAAAAACATGACCTGCCCACAAATCAGATGTTCACATCAATTACATCACTTCATATATATAACTTTGGTGGGGGAATTCCCAGATCTGGCAATGTTTTGATCTTTTAACATAAACAAGCTGACGTCAGTTTACTAATTTTAGCATTCTTGTGGAATCCCCCACTTCCCTATTGTGCAATCTAACAGTGCACTTAGCAAAAACAACTAGGTATTCCCCTTTTCTCTCGTTTATAGTAAACAAAATACTTGTCCTGTTTAGAAAGCTTTCTCAATAAATTGATAAATAATATTTTTAAAAGTTTTTAATCAGAAAAATGGAGTACATATAACATTAGTAAAAGTTTTATGTCTGTCCACCACCGTGAGAGGTAGAGAATTATTTTATGGCCACAGGTAAAAATTTTATGGTACTCATACTATTTATAGTAATGTTGACTAAGCGGATTTGACATCCCGCCAACCATGGCAATAAGTCATTCTATCAGTAGCACCATTGGTAGACTGAATGCACAGTTTCAGGGTAACCTATTCTGGTAAGTAAACTTTATACATAACACAATATGTTTTGTAATGGCAACAAAGGCCTTGTATCCGCATGGCCGGGATTGAACCCCCATATCAATCTCACCCCTATCGAAATATGCAAGAAGTCTCACTTGAAATCTACTATAGCAACAATCAATACCAGTGGTTATTACGTGAACTGTGGCTATTAAAGATGATGCGGTAATAACACACATGTTAACTTACGGAAAGAATTTCGCGGCCCGTACGTGGATTTGGGTGCCGTCTAGTCGTACCCCAACACAAACCTTTGATTGCATTCCCAAAGATGTTGATGTTTATTCATTATCGAGTTATGATGTACTTTACCTTTGTCGCTTGTAAAAGACGAATTTCAGCAAAAAAGAAACATTAAAAAACCGCTAGAGTTATGCAATAAGTTTGACCTTCAAATACCAAATACTCGTTTCTTTCAACGCATTTTTCAATTCAAGAGGTCACAATTTTTCTTGGAAACATATTTCAGACAATTTCAATAGGCCTGGTGATTAACATGAACACGAAATGGACAAGTCCGATCATGTAGCAAGTGTTAACCGATCACTCACTAACTGAATTTAGACCGAGTAGTGCCATAGCCCCGGGGGGCCACTTGTATTCAAAGGTGGATATGATGCGTGAACAAGAAAACTCGTAAAAAGGGTATCTTTTTTCCAACAGGCGATGTACGCGCGTACATTGATTAGGGTGTCAAAAACAGCAAAATATGGAAAAAAGGGTGTTTTTTCGAAACCCTGAAATTGTGATGTACGCGAGATCAAAATTATCAAATATATTGTAATTTTGAAGTAAAGCAACATGAGCAAAGCTGGATACTAACGGTATATTATCAGCACAATGCATTGCTTACATGTTTAGGGTGGCAAAACTGACAAAAAGACTTGTTTATGGTAGCAAAAACAGACAAAAATGCTTATTTAGGGTATGTTTTTTAGTCGGTGGAAATACTTGTTTAGGGTGCATTTCGGAAGTCCGTGTTCACGCATCATATCCACCTTTGAATACAACTGGCCCCCGGGGCCATAGCTTTAAAGGGACACAAAGATAATATAGGTTGATAGGTGTGTTCCAAACAATCAAGTGTACATTTAGAAACACTTGTATCCTAAGAAAATCTCCTTCTCCCCCCGTGAAGTTGAAGAATGAGGCCAGGAGCCGAGTTCTCCATGCAAAAACACTAGCATCACTCTGGTCTGGCACGTGGGAGAAGTGGAATTTAATAATGATATAAGTCTTGTCTTTCCCCGGATTCTTTCAGGCAAAAAAAATTGCATTTTCCACGTTTGGGACATGTGGGCGGTTTTGATCAACATAAGTGGTGCCGACTGTGGAACGATCCTTGCTTGATTGTTGGTTTGTTTGCTTTCTCTCTTTCTCATACAGATATATGGACTCCATGCAACTGAAAGAGCTCCCTCCAAAGCTTTTTGCCAATACCAGAATTATAACTTATTTGTAAGAGATATTATAAAGAAGTTCTTGTTTAATTTAATTTTGGTGAACAAAACTTCAAAATATTATTATTGTTATTATTGTTAATTTATATTACTATATAATACTATTATTTTTAATTAATATTATTATTTTTTATTATTATGATACTATTATTGGTTTTATGTTTGGTGGTAGTAGTAGTGGTAGTGGTGGTGGTGGTAGTAGTAGTAGTAGCAGTAGTAGCAGTGGTGGTAGTGGTGGTGGTGGTAGTAGTAGTAGTAGTAGTGGTAGTAGTAGTAGCAGCAGCAGCAGAAGTAGCAGTAGTAGTAGCAGTTGTAGCAGCAGTAGCAGTAGTAGAAGATGTAGTAGTATTGTTATAACATTTGATTTTTGACAGAACAAAATCTCATCATACACGACACCCTTTTAATTACAGAGTCCTGTCCAACAATCAGCTGACACACCTTCCCGACTTCTTTATAGAATTATCCTCAGAAATGAAAAGTCTTTACATAGATAAAAATAGCATCTCGTACATATCCAACGCAACATTCGCTGGACTATTTCAACTCCAGAGATTGTAAGTCACCTACTACTAATATGTAATGTCGTTTACTTTGTTGGTACTTAGGTGGGGGGGGGGGATAAAAAATTAACCCAGTATTTCGCTCTGAAAAATATTATTTTTCCAAACGGTATTTTTGTCATTGTGTAACTTTGGAACTCGCTTTATTCATATAAATTCATTGCACGTGCACCGTTAATAGTAATTATGACAAGGGCCTCCGGAGCCCCTTTAATAAATCAAAGCGTTGCGTTTATTTTTATACAGTTTGCTACAATCCCTGTCAAGGATGTGCTAGAGCGCCCTCTCATTAGGATCTCCTGCGCATCGCCTTTCCGCATATATTTGGTGTGTTTTGTTTTCTTTATTTTTCGGGTTAAATCATCCGTAACTATCCTGTGAACTGATTGGGCAATGTAAATTACATCCGTGTAATGGCGCGCATGGCGCCTGGCATATGTACTGCGGTCAATCAAATGTGATGCTATCGTCTGGCGGCATTGTTTTATGTTATTGTCGGGCATTCGTATTGTGGTTAAAGGATTATTAGTAGGTACATTCCCCCAAGCGACGACCATATAATACTTTGATTGACACATTACGCTTGGACACTCTATTTGCGCAAATACGCCTCGCTCCGCTCGGCGATGTGTGGATGTATATGTGTATGTGTGTCACTAAATTGCTAAGTTTGTTTTTAATTGACCTCAATTGAAAAGTTGAAGTTCAATTGGAACTTCTGTCATAGGTGCACCATGGGAACTTTCATATGTTGACGAGGTCAAAGGTCATGTCGAAAGGTCAAAGGTCATGTTAGGTCAAGTTGAAAAATTGGCTAAAAATGTAAAATTGACCTCAATTGAAAACTTGAAGTTCAATTGAAACCAAACTTGTGTCATAGGTGCACCATGCGATCCCTCATATGTTGATGAGGTAAAAAGTCATGTGACAAGGACAAAGGTCATGGAGCGGCCCATAGCTTATATTCTCTGAATATAGTGAGCGCGAAAGCCGAGAACCGCAAAATTCTAGTTTATTTTAAAATGAGTTTGAATTTCTGATAATATATCTGTACAACCTAAAATACTGACACTTACATATTTCTTGGTAAGATATTTAGTTATTATTAAGGGATAAGTGTGTCCAAATATGGTAGAATGTTGCCTTTTTTAAAACAAAATGGTGACCGTACGCCATTGTTGACCAAATCCTATCGCACATATTTTATCTTTTTATTTACAGTGACCTGTCCAACAATCTGCTTTCGCAACTTCCGGACTTCTTCCTATATTCTTCCTCTGAATTGAAAGACCTAAATTTGGATCAAAATAGAATCTCGCAAATATCAAGCGCAACATTTGCTGGACTTTTTAAACTTCAGAGATTGTAAGTCACTTACAAGTATATACGTAATATAGGGTAGTTGGTAAAGGCAATAGAGGTCTTTCACCTCACTCATGCATAACCTATAACAAAAGGTGTTAGTTCTCGTAGTATTCATCATTCAGATCCCGACCTCAAAGTACTTGTGCTATTCAAAGTGTGACCCATACTTTTATGCATACATATCCAACATGCATGCATTTTTTAGATTTAGAAAGTCTCCAGAAATTTGGAATGGACTTTGCCATTCCCGGGCAAGATGGCCGCTAATCCGAAAGGGTGGAAGACCTCTATGGAGTGTATTCTTTTATTTATGCTTTGTATATCGTATGCAGTCTTTCCTTCATGCAAGCAAATATGAAATCTTATAGGACGCTAGGCCCGTAACCATGATTTTTTTAGTGGAGGGGCATTTTTTCAAAAGGGGGATTTTCTCCTAAATTTGCCCCACCCCCTCCAAAAAAGGGGCAAAGTTGGCACAAGTTGACCTTTTTACCGAAATTTTAACCTTTTTTGACAAACAAGCACACAAAACGTATTTTTGGCTTGCTCCGCTCGCGAAATCTATTTTTCTGGCCCTTGTAGCCCTTTTTATTTTTTTTATATTTTGGCATTGGGGCGTCTTTCATAATTAGAAGTGTTTATTTGACCAACAAAAAGCTAGGTAACGCCTCGAATCACTGACCTTAGGTTTGTGACTCCTATAACTAATCCACTAGACCATACATAGTGGGGGCTATGTGGGTATGTTTCCGATTAGTGAGCCGCGGTAGATTACATTTATGGTGGTTGCACATAAACACCACCTCCACTAACAAGTCGATCTGGCGAGAAGCCGTCTATTTCTATTACAAAATCGTTGCAAACATACGAAATCAACGTCATTATACAATTTTGACAAGTATAGGTAGCGCAATTTCGTGATATGCTTACAAGAAGGTAGAATGGTTGCCGGAGGAATTGGAACAAGTCTACAGAATTTTGTTGAAGAAATGTGCAACAACGCTATCACAAACAGTTAAAAAACTTCAAAGGGTGGCTAATTGTTTTAATTTACGTTTTCATTGTCAATTGTATATGCATTTCATCACATACATTCATGCATTCATGGTTCACAGACCTGTCCAGGAATAGAAAGTTGCAAATAAAGCCAACAGTGATGTAACTGTGTTTAAAATATTAAAGCATTTTCAGATTAAATGATTGGGATATAATGACTATATCCTATCTAGTGTGTTTTTAATATAATTTATTGTAAAATCAGATCGGTCTTTATCTTCGAGTTGATGGGGTTTCTAATTACCGACATAAAATAAAGTGTTTGATATGTTACAATACAGTCAAAAAATGTTTCTGGAATGATATTGATGAGAGCTACACGAGACGAGAATAAATAGCTCGAGGTTGTTGTTGTTGTTGATGATGATGTTGATGATGATGTTGATGATGATGTTGATGATGATGATGATGATGAACCCAAGGTCAGAAAAGCAACCTCCCGTGATTCATAAAACGAAATTCACAATGGCTATTTGTAAGAAGATTGACTTGACCAAGATGTAAATTCAAAACAATGATTTTAATACATAAATGAAATCTAACC